>JAFEMH010003802.1:0-244571 GCA_022495995.1 Adenophora triphylla var. japonica
CAATCCTATGGCAGCCAACTCTGACGGCAATCAGACCCAGAATTGCTTGGCGCTTTGCTCCACTAAGGAAACCAGCTTGGAATTTGAGAATCGACATGCTTTGCTCGTACCAATCCGGGTACTCATTTGGTCAATACAGCACTCTCTCGACGTCGAAGGAAGGGCACCGCGGGGAGGGAAAGCGGAATACTTCCATACCCTCTTAAAGTACAAAAAGAGCACTTGGAGCTTCCATACGGAGAGGAGATACCTCTGCGGTTGTAAGTACCCAAATCACGGCTCATGCCTCCCGGTTAATTTTCAGGCAATTCCCAGGACTTTCCTAAAGTTCCGGAACAATTCGAGAACTATTGGAACCTTATAAGGGATGGAAAGATTGAAGTGAAGAATTAAAGAAACACGTTTTTCTTAATACCGAAGCCTTACAGAAGTGCCGCACTGCATGATTACAGAAACATGTTGGAATCACACAGAGGATGTCCCGCCACGGGTTGCATTAGCCCAGGCTCCCAGCCGCACGACCTCCGACCAAGCGCCCCATCCGGGCTTGCCCTATAAATAGAGCACTCCTCTGCCATTTTAGACCACCAACAAAAATACCACACTCGGCTCAAAAGCTCTCCCCAACAGAAAACAACTCTGCGAAATTAGGAAGTTGAAGAGAAGGTGCCAAGAAGCCACCTCCTTCCTCCTTGAAGTCTCGAGAAATTGAGTATCTCCGCTCAAGCAAGATCCGAAGAAGAAGAGGCCACCACCGTTGGTAACCTCTCACCCCCTTTCCTTGCATCATAATGCCTATGTGATATAATTGCTCTTTACATTTGCATATTATTTATTATCTTTAGCAGGACTTGGTATTTGTTGTTAAAGATCCTATATTTATTCATCTAAATCATATCCCCCTCCCACTTTGCATCATTTACATAAGAGTAATCATCATTTGCTCCTAAAAATACTTAATCTTTACAATAAAGGTGCATCCTTTTTGCACCTAAAAATCCCATGCTTTCGGCATTATAAAATACATCATTTCCATATAAAAATCATGTCTTTACAATAAAAGGTGCACTCCTTTGCACCTAAAACCAATTTTTCACATTAAAGATGCACTCTTTGCATTCAAAAACTCATCTTCATACTCAAAATGCATACTTTGCATTAAAAAATCATTCTTTGCCATTTTCATGCATCATTTGTGCATTAAATGCTATTTTCCAACATAAAAATGCATTCTTTGCATAAAAAATCTTTTCTTTGCACAAAAAAACATCCCTTGCAACCAAAAGACATGCTTTACACTCTAAAATGCCATCTTTTCACTAAAGTATCATTTTTACATGCATTCCCCCATGTCCTCATTAGCAACCTTGGAACGGACCGGTGTAAAAGTTCTCATCTTTACATCGTTTCCTCCATTAAAGGTTCTTTATTTCTTTAGAAAGGGACAACCTTGAACCCTATATCTCCAATTATCGCTTAAGAAAGAGTATGAAGCCTCTATACGAGCTCAACAGTCTTAAAGCGTAGGATTGATGGGCTAAGGACCCTCCTTTTCTAAAGAACCTCATCTTTGACCATAAAGAGAGTCATTCTCTTGATCACGCAAGTCCCGAGGGTCCCGAGGTTAAAATGCGATGATCACAAGTCATAAGATGAGGACGGGATCATAATCCCAAATACATAAAATCCAAGGAATCCCGAGCGACAACCAACAAATGGTTTGTACGTCCGGAAGACAACTTGGGACATTCCCCCCTTTTTTTCTCAAACACATGCACACAAGAAAGCACGCAAGCAAGCACGATTACTGAAATCTTGGGAGACTTGCTCCGGCAAGGCACTTTGGGTGAACGCCAAACGTTCTTCCCAAGGGGTAACTTAACCTCCGAACCCAAGTAAAAACCTTTTTTTCAAAGTTTTGAGGTAATCAAAATGGCGTGGCGACTCCGTTTTTCAAATTAAACCGGATGTCTTCAAACTCGCGTGAATCCAACAAGAATTTGGGCACCACATTCACAGTTTGGCGACTCTGCTGGGGAATCCCAAAGGAGAAAAGCTTTATTTTCAAAACAAAAATCGATACTCGGTATATAGGTGGAAACCACTTACCCTTCCTGTACACTCCCTGACGTGGGAGTTGGGATAACCGGTGGTTTAACAATCCACGTACCAGTATCACTCTTTTTGAAAAAAAAATTATTTGAAAAAATAAAGAAAGCTTTTCCTTTTGAGCGGGTTAGACTCCCATCGCCGATTTCATTAATCATGCTTGCTTTCTTTACCATGCATTGCATCATTTGCATCTTGGAATCTGTGCATACTTTGAACGGGAAACAACCCGAAAAATAGCAAAAGGAGTGGAACCTGGAAAATTGATCCATGCAGTCGTACGGCTCAATCCTCCTTGGATTCTCGACCAGGGCGACCTCGGTGGCAATTCCACCAGGAAAAATCATGGTTAATCTGGCGATCCTAGCGGCTTGGGGCTACTCGGCTCCATGAGCGAGCCCAGGGCTCCCAGAAAATTTACGTGCTTATGTGTTGCATTTTCCCCGTCCCGAAAATCATTCCTTTAAAGCACATTTATGAAAATCTCTGTTTTAACTCAAAAAGGAACATTTTTAGGAGACCGCACACTACGCGCACCTGATATATCCTGTACACTTTGCACGCACGTCCTTCAAACCCGAGGGTGGTTCCAGCTGCAGTCACGGACAGCCTTACGATGCTCCCGGGCGCGCACGAAATCATCCCAACCTCCCCATGGCAGCCACTGTCGACCAATGCACAGTCCGTGTCACACGTTTCAAAAAACCGTGACTTTTAGTTGGTTTTTGGTCTAGTCCGTGTCATATAGCCCAGTTGCATATCCATGTAAAGGTCAAGCCTTAGCTCATAACGGAAGCCAAGATTTTTCGCTCAAGCGAAACCCTGCCGAAATTCCGACAAGGAAAAATCGGTGGGATCTTGACTCCGACATTGACTTTGACCTTGACCCACACGAAATGCGTAAGAGTCAAGACCGAGTCCTTGCCAAAAAATCAAAAGATCTTTCGCTCAAGCGAAGCTCTGCCAAAGTTCCGACAAGGAAAAATTGGCAAGATCTTGACCGGCATTGACTTTGATTCTGACTCACGCACTGCGTATGCAACGAAGTTCAATGTGACACTGTGTCATCCGGCTTTTGCCGCCCGACCCATGCCTATTATTTTCTCGGACATTACCGAAAGTCAAAACGTCATTTCGCTCAAGCGAAACTCTGCCAAAACTCTGTTAAGGCAGAGAGACGAGACTTTCTCGGTATTGCCTTGACCATAATCCGCATCGCTCGTGCGTTGAAAGGTCCTATGACCCGCTAGACCCGTTAGGAGCGTTCTTTACTCTCGGTCGGTGGGATCCGCGTGCCCTATAGGACCCTCGCCCGGGGCTGTCCACCCTGGGAGGTCGAAATACAGGTGGAATACGAGGGGCTTATAGACGTAGTGACGGAACCCACTGATCCAGGATCTAGAGTAGTTGCGAAAAAGAAGGGCAAACCCCCTTTTCCAACCAAATAGAAATAAATAAAAGACATTGTTTTAAGTAAACTTGAACAATTAATGTAATCATAATTGCATGGTCCTGTCTCTGAAATCCCTAATCGAGACCTCCTCGGTCCGATTTCCTATCCCGACCTTTCATGGTCAAACCCCTAATCGAGACCTCCTCGGTCCGATTTCCTATCCCGACCTTTCATGGTCAAATCCCTAATCGAGACCTCCTCGGTCCGATTTCCTATTTTCCTATCCCGACCTTTCATGGTCAAATCCCTAATCGAGACCTTTTCGGTCCGATCTCCGATTTTCGATCTTGTCTTTTCAAGGTCTCATCTTTTCCGATCAATTAGGATTAGGAGAAAATGTGTTTTAAGCAAAAGTTAAGCGATAAGTGCATGTTACTTGAGCTTTCAGCCTAAACACTTGCCCCCGAGTCTAAACCTCACCCATCTCCGAGTCTAAACCTTGCTTACCCCGAGTCTAAACCTTATCCACCTTCGAGTCTAAACCTCACCCATCTCCGAGTCTAAACCTTGCTTACCCCGAGTCTAAACCTTATCCACCTTCGAGTCTAAACCTCACCCATCTCCGAGTCTAAACCTTGCTTACCCCGAGTCTAAATCTTGCCTACCCCTAGTCTAAACCTTGCCTATCCCTTTCCCGCAGCGAGAAAGAAGTGGACGAGAATACCGGGTCAGCAACTTGTTAGCGCAAAATTCTCGTACAGGTTCGCCAGAATCCTCAGTGTTGTCAGTTCAGAGAGTCAGAAGGGCCGATTTGACAGAAAACAGCAGTGGTTTGGGTAATCAGATGACTAGGGAAGAAGAGCTAGCCTTAGCCCTGGAAAAGAGTCATAAGGTCCATGAGGAACAAGAAGCCATGATCATTGATGCGCTCCGTAGCCATAGGGTTCGAGATAGTGGTCGAAGCCAATGGTTCCACTGGTAGAAGATGAAACTCCGGATGCGGCAATTTCGGCTCCTCTATCCTATAACCAATGCCCTCCCCCATCCACATATGATCCCTTGCCAAGGACTACCCCTTTGCGGTCCTTTCCAATGTACCAAGCCATCGTGGTCCCGATGCCCTCACCTCCTCGGATAAGACCCGGCTTTGTTCACTACCAACGAGAGAGCAAATGCTACGGCTACCCCGATTTCTCGGCCCAGTCGGAGTTCGTGTCATCATCTTGGAATGGGTCGGTTTACCGCTTCACGGCCCGGTCGGGTTTAGGTCATCATCTTGGAATGGGTCGGTTTGCGGCTTCCCAAGCCCGACAGTTTGACATGACCCCGCAAACCAATTTGGATCAGTTCGCTCCTCAGGCTCCAAGCTCTACCCCTCTCCTCCAGTTAGGAAGTCAGACAAGGTCAAATGCTCCTCATCCAATTTTGCACTCAGCTGTTATGCAAGTTGCTCCTGCTCACCAAGTACGAGTATACACATTGTTCTTCCAGTCACGTCCTCGGTGTGGTCAAGACACGTTCGGTTCTACTCTTATGGTGCCTCAAACCTCATGTCTTCAGCGGTCATTTGGATCGGCGCTCAGTACTCCCTGGTATTCAACTATTACGAGCCATATATCCCCGTCTTCGACAGCTGCCAGACCCTATGAGGCCCCTTATGAGTCTCACCACTCCCGATCCTTTAGTTCGTATTCTTATGCTTCAAGTTTGACTTACAAGGAAGGTTACGGTCACGGTCACGCTTTGAATGCTCAGACTGTCATCTCTCCCACCAGGGTACTTCCTACTGTGGTTTCATTTGCTGATGCCAATCTTGTGGCGGGGTCGTGTGGTCCTAATGCTCCTATTGACTCGTTCGAAGGAATATTGGTAGAGCCAATTAAGAAAATACAGGAAAAGCCTAGCAGCGAATGTGTCGACAATCGCTCGACTCAAGCCATCTCACCCTACCAATCTCGCACATCTGACACAAAGGAGTCGAATCTTGACGATTACATTGATGATTACATAAAAAGGGTTCGTGCACGGGGAAGCACTTCTGGTTTGAAAATGTCTCGCCGCTATAGACCTTACCCTTCCAACACGGCTGCAACATCTGGTAAAGGAAAGAAGGCATTGTGTACAATGGACGACATCAAGAAGGTACCAATAAATAGTGGTCCTCCGAGACAACGAGAACATTTTGATGATTTTGGGATACCCATGGGCTTAATCTTCAAGGCTTTAGTAAAGCTAGGCCTCCTGGAGCCCCTTAGAGACTACCATCCAAAGAGCTCAAATACACTCCTCGACATGAATGAGCATTGCACCTTCCATAGTCATTATGGCCACACAACCGACAACTGTATAGCCTTGAAAAGAGCGGTCCAAGGGTTAATCGAAGCAGGCAAGCTTGAGCGCCCCAATGGACCAAAACCGACGGACTACGTTCGTAATGGTGACCAAGTCAATGACCAAGGTTCGGATCAAAGAGCATCAAGAATTTACTTCCAATCTTTGAAGGGTAGAAATGTAGTCAGACGGCGAAGAGTAGCTAGACTAGGGTCTACCTATCCTTAATCAAGATTAAAAAAAAAAAAAAAAAAAAAAAAAAAAATAGTCTCTCAGTCAACCTTCGTAGGTTCTAGTACTTTTATCTTTCAATCAAGTCCTCCTCGGACATTGTAATTAGTCTTCAATTTTCTATAAGAGAGTCTTCTTCTTTTCTTGCTAGACTTAAGACATTATTTGCACACCTACATTACATTTAATGAAATGGTTTTATTTTATATGATCATTTGCATTGCTCAACGAATAATCTCTCGAAATAATTCACGTTCCGATTAAATCAGTGTGAGAAAGTCAACTAATGCCTTCCCCATACACTTTCCTTACTTCACAAAAAGGCCTTCATTAAACCATACACTTTCCCAATCATGCCCCCACCTTCATCTTGACCAAGTCAACGACGGCGGCAACATCAAGGGACAGCAAAAGGCCACTCAGCTTCAAAAGATTGACCCCATGTCAACAACAACCTAGGAGCTTGGCTTAGACCTCAAGGGTATCAAGAATGTTCAAGCAGGGGCTCGCCTTGGTCCTCATGTGCTTCAGAAAATTAAAAAAAAAAGAGAAAAAAAAAATGTAGTGCAAAAAGAGTAATACCCAGCTAGGCTGAATATCCCAAAAAAAAGGGCAGTCTAGGCAAAAAACAGGGTTGCACATATATAAAAAAAAAAAAAGAAAAGGAAAAATCTTAGTGCAAAAGAGTAATACCCAGCTAGGGAAAATCCCAAAAAGGGGGCAATCTAGGCAAAAAACAGGGTTGCACATATAAAAAAAAAGAGGCCAAGGACCCAGCACCGCCCATTAAAAAGCTTGACGGAAAGGCAAGATCAAAGCTCAGAGAATGAAAGTTGTCGATCGGGCGGTCGAAGCAAAGTCAGAAGCATTTCATCCTTTCTCCCCCAATGAAAGAGGAAGCAATTGAAGCAGCCGTCCAAAAATGACTTGGTCAAGGAATCATCCCGAGGCCCAAGCCTCACCATCCAATCTTTTCATCCGAGCCTTTTCACTAAAAGGAACCACAAATCCCAAATCCCAAAGCCTGAAGCAGTCCGCCCAAGGCCGAACTACGGCGACCTGAGCTCCTCACAACGAGGGGAACGTAGGCAACCAGCAATGGTCCGGTCATAAACATATCCAAATTCCTGAAAACCAGGTCTCATCAAATGACCTCTCCCATAGACACAGTCAAATCCCAGAAAACCCGGTCTCATCAATGACCTCCCTGTACACAAACCTTTCTTTCACACCAGCCAACCTTGATCCACGACACTGGTTGACTTTCTCCTCATGATTAATAAGAATGCTTTTCATATCGAGATTAGTGGTTGAATAACCCGAACATTAATAAAGGGTTTTAAGCAATCTTGTGATCATTGTAAATAAAACAAGTTTTCAGATGTCTTGACAAGTCTTCCTTTTCTACATCTTAGGAAAAATAGTGCTAAACACTGATTTTCTGTCAGCAGGGGCTTCCATACACTTTTACCAACCTTTCTACGCTTATACTCTCTCAAAAGAGTCAGACCCAAAGCGAGCTTTTGTGCTTACATCGAATAAGGCCATCAAAATAACACAAAATCGGGATTTATTCCCGCCTTTCGAAAAATATGCCCCTGCATGTATACAATTCTAAAATCTTTTCTTTCACATCTTCTTAAGGTTGACTGATTGACTAAATAAAAAAAATAAAATAAAAAAAAAAAGAGAAAAAAAGGATAGGTTTTCCCTCTTCTGCTACAATTCGCATTAGGGCTGCCTCGAAATTCTTCAAGATTGGAGCTTTGTCAAGCCATTAAACCGGGGGCTTCTTTAGCCATTTTTGGGGTTCGCATCGAGTTCTTCACTAGGTCCCTAGATGGATTCAGTTTTGGTCAGACTAACCCCAGGATCACGTTCGCAGTACCAATCAGATTGGGATTTTTGCTAGGTCACCAGACTGGGGCTTCACCAAGTCACTTCGCCTACTCAGTTCATTCAACCGGGGCTTTGCCAAATGAAAGGATCTTTCCTTGCTTTAGTAAGACATTGGGGCTTTGCAGAAAGTTTTTCCTCGGGCCAGGGCTCCGATAAGTCACATCCATCCCTAGAAGAGAGGTTTGGTCACTTCAACATCTCGCTTTGGTTATAAAAGCACGTCGGCATCGGCTTCAAGCGCCGTAGTTTAAGAAAAGGACCTTAATCAAGACCCGAGGTTTAAACCCGAGTCTCGGCCCAAGAAGGAATTCTAGTCCACGTTGACAACATCTCAGCAACAACGGCGGTTCGATCCGCACCCAAGGGATACGACCCCACCGCTTGAAACCCGTCTTAAACAATTTTCAAACACATTCCATATGTACATCCAGACCCAGTCCCTACCATGTTTCCAAGAAAAAAATCACCCCTAAGCTCAAGTAACGTGCCAATTGCTAATGATAACATTTTCTCCCAAAAAAGCGCCTCCGTTATTCCCTTTATAATGAGATAACGCCAGGCGACAGTTTCCGGATTGTCAAAATCCAAACTTTAGCTACCCATATCTCTGATTCAAAAGAGATTGAGAAGTATGCTCAAGTTTTCCAAACTTTAGATACCCATATCTCTGATTCGAAAGAGATTGAGAAGTATGCTCAAGTTTTTCCAAACTTTAGATACCCATATCTCTGATTCGAAAGAGATTGAGAAGTATGCTCAAGTTTTTCCAAACTTTAGATACCCATATCTCTGATTCGAAAGAGATTGAGAAGTATGCTCAAGTTTTTCCAAACTTTAGATACCCATATCTCTGATTCGAAAGAGATTGAGAAGTATTGCTCAAGTTTTCCAAACTTATGATACCCATATCTCTGATTCGAAAGAGATTGAGAAGTATGCTCAAGTTTTCCAAACTTTAGATACCCATATCTCTGATTCGAAAGAGATTGAGAAGTATGCTCAAGTTTTCCAAACTTTAGATACCCATATCTACGATTCGAAAGAGATTGAGAAGTATGCTCAAGTTTTCCAAACTTTAGATACCCATATCTCTGATTCGAAAGAGATTGAGAAGTATGCTCAAGTTTTCCAAACTTTAGATACCCATATCTCTGATTCGAAAGAGATTGAGAAGTATGCTCAAGTTTTCCAAACTTTAGATACCCATATCTCTTATTCGAAAGAGATTGAGAAGTACGCTCAAGTTTTTACAAACTTTAGTTACCCCTATAGTGACGTAATGCCCTGTAGCCTATTTTACAAATTTACCCCTGTGGCTCATTTTGTTTTCCATTGGCATTTTCAATTCTATTTTCAAATGATTCGGGTACGTCCCATTTCTTTTACAAAAATTATCGGGTACATCCCACTTTCTTTACAAAAATCATCGAGTCCTTCTTACTTCTTTACAAAATTTCGATCTCTCTCGCGATCTCCGTCATTCCAAGGTGGAAGAATGACATTTCGACCTCTCTCGCGATCTCCGTCATTCCAAGGTGGAAGAATGACATTTCGCTCTATCTTTCGATCTCCGTTATTCCAAGTTGGAAGAATAACATTTCGATTCAGTCAAAGCTCGAACTACGACCTGGCTTGATTCCTTCGGGATACGTAGGTAGCCTCCTGTAGGTTCAGCCAACTTGTCACATATGACGCCCCCCTTTCCCCAGTGGATTCCGAACTACGATTATGGCTTGATTCCCCACTCGGGATACGTAGGTAGCCTTTTATAAAAGGTCCAGCCACTCGACCAACTTGATCACCCAATCCGTCTCGGCATTCGCCAGATTGGATCCTTTTCTATCGACAACCCCACTCGCCCTGCAAGTGACGTTGCCGAGGGGCTTCTGTAAGTACCCAAATCTGGCTCATGCCTTCCGGTTAAGTTTCCCGGCAATTTCGGCAAGTTTTTCGGTAATTCCCCGGACTTTCCTAGAATTCCGGAACAATTCCGGAACTGTTTCAAATCACCTAAGGGGATAAGAGACTGCTTGGAGCCAAAGAAACACGTTTTTATTTCATGAGGAATTCCCTTCTAGAAGACTGCCACCTTGCATGTTTCTAGAAGGATCCAGATGTGGCTACTTATGTCGTGCGACATAATAGGCCATGAAACCTTCTAGAAACCTGCCACCTTGCATGTTTCTAGAAGGAACTGCATGTGGCTACTTATGTCGTGCGACATAACCAGCCAGAGAGAGTTCTAGAACCATGCCACCTTGCATGTTTCTAGAAGGAAAACGGTTATGGCTTATCATGTCGTGCGACATAACAAGCCCATGCAGGCAGCCTATAAATAGAGGCCTTCACCTCTCATTTTAGACACCTCTTCCACCCCTCAGTCCCCCTCTATAGGAATACGCCCAGGAAGCCTCCTCTCTCCTCACATACCCCCCAAATCACCCTAATCCTCCCAAATCCATCCCACACACACTTCCCACACACACACTTCTCACATACATCAAGAACCCAAGGTTCTCACGGATTCAAGGCTGGACATCAGCTCCGGAGGAGGATGCTAGAAGGCTCCTATATCTAACTTGATATAGGAGTTGTGGATCTTCAAGGGTAACGAATTTCTACCCTTTTCCACTCTCTATTTTCCTTTGAATGTGAAATCTCTATGCTAAATGCGTTTATAATGTAGTATTCTGATTAAAGTTGCATACTTTAGTGTTATATTACCCAGATCCACATTTTATTTCATTACATTTCATATAAAAGCTCCGGTTTGACTTGATTTTGCATGAACACTCAAGATAAGTGTGGATCCCTCATATCCACACCCTCTTGAAGTGTTCATTATTGATAAACATGCTCTCTGAGATCTATTGGTGAAGTAACTTGGCTATTTTAAGGCCTTGTTACCTCTGTAGCTCTCAGTTGCTGAAGCTCTGCAAAGTGGCTAGTTATGTCACGCGACATAGGCAGCCTATGTCACGCGACATACTAAGCCAGTTTGCAGAGACTTCACAGTCTCAAGCTGTAATCTGATGTTAACCCCCATTAAGCTATAACCTGATGTCTATCTGCAATTTAGATAGTATCTATGTACATAATATGTCATCTTTTCATTAAAATATCATTCTCATACATAAAGGTGCATCCTTTGCACCTAAATCCCATTTTTCATGCATTAAAATAATTCTTTTTCCATTTAAAATCCCTTTTCACATTAAAGATGCACTCTTTGCATTCAAAAACTCATCTTCATACTCAAAATGCATACTTTGCATTAAAAAATCATTCTTTGCCATTTTCATGCATCATTTGTGCATTAAATGCTATTTTCCAACATAAAAATGCATTCTTTGCATAAAAAATCTTTTCTTTGCACAAAAAAACATCCCTTGCAACCAAAAGACATGCTTTACACTCTAAAATGCCATCTTTTCACTAAAGTATCATTTTTACATGCATTCCCCCATGTCTTCATTAGCAACCTTGGAACGGACCGGTGTAAAAGTTCTCATCTTTACATCGTTTCCTCCATTAAAGGTTCATTATTTCTTTAGAAAGGGACAACCTTGAACCCTATATCTCCAATTATCGCTTAAGAAAGAGTATGAAGCCTCTATACGAGCTCAACCGTCTTAAAGCGTAGGATTGATGGGCTAAGGACCCTCCTTTTCTAAAGAACCTCATCTTTGACCATAAAGAGAGTCATTCTCTCGATCACGCAAGTCCCGAGGGTCCCGAGGTTAAAATGCGATGATCACAAGTCATAAGATGAGGACGGGATCATAATCCCAAATACATAAAATCCAAGGAATCCCGAGCGACAACCAACAAATGGTTTGTACGTCCGGAAGACAACTTGGGACATTCCCCCCCTTTTTTCTCAAACACATGCACACAAGAAAGCACGCAAGCAAGCACGATTACTGAAATCTTGGGAGACTTGCTCCGGCAAGGCACTTTGGGTGAACGCCAAACGTTCTTCCCAAGGGGTAACTTAACCTCCGAACCCAAGTAAAAACCTTTTTTTCAAAGTTTTGAGGTAATCAAAATGGCGTGGCGACTCCGTTTTTCAAATTAAACCGGATGTCTTCAAACTCGCGTGAATCCAACAAGAATTTGGGCACCACATTCACACCTAGCTGCCATATTAGTTGCCAGCTCATGGGGATAGAAACCGATCACTTCATCTCTGACATCTCTCCTTGGAGGCACATGTGGGGCTTTGTTGAGTTGGAAGATTTTATGCTTGATGGCTGTGTTGCTGGCTTGCTCTGTGATAACTCCCAAGTTCAATCTAGGTTGCCTTGGTCCCTGTTGTCCACCTGCTGGCTGCTTTCCACCACCAGCTTGAGGCCTTTTCACATAAGCGTCGAGCCTCCCCTGGTCAACCATCCTTTGGATGATACGCTTCAAACCAAAGCAATCCTCTGTGAGATGTCCCGTGTCTTTATGGTAATCACAATACTTGCTATTGTCCCTTCTGAACTTGTTGCCTGGGTTCATTGGGGCAGGTGGGGCCTACTCGACCGCATTCATTATTTCTGTTCGACTCACCGTTAGGGGAGTGAAAGCCTCAGGTACCTTCTCTGTCGCCCTTGTCCTGTTTTTGCCATTCTTATTGTTACCTCCATTTTTGTTGGAGTCTTTCTTGTCATCAGTGGCCTCCACCTTGGGGCCCTTCCCATTCTTCTTTTCCTTTCTCTCCTCGGCTAATGCCACATTATAAACTTTCTCGAACAACTCCTGTCGAGTAGCGACTGTACGAACCGTCAGCTCATAATCCATGTCTTCCGAGGAAATACCATTTCGGAAGTAATTGTCACCTCCCTGTCAGTGAGATCCTCTTCGATTTTATCAACCATCTCCTTAAACTTGGTGAAGTAGCTCATTGAGCTTTCATTTTTTGCTTGCACCAAGTTATTTAGATCGGTGACAGTCACTTTTCGGGCTCCAGCTGTTGAGAAGCGGTCTAGGAATTTGGTTCTGAAACATGTCCAGGTGGAGATACTACCGGCTGCCAAACTATTGAACCAAGTTAGGGCCGCTCCCGTGAGTGTGCTTATGAGGGCTTTGCACATATTGTCGTCCTCATTAGCGATAAAACACATTGTGGCCTCCAGGTGCGCTATATGACTCTTTGTATTGGTTGCCCCTGAGTACTTTTCTAGAAGGGGCAATCTAAAACCAGCAGGAGGTCGACTGTCGATCAGATCCTTGGATAAGGGTCGAAGAGCAAAGTCAATTCGTTCGACCTTTCCAATATCCTTTTTCTTCTCTTCCTCCCATTGTTCGAACTTCTTTTTCATCAACAACCATTCCCTAGCGTCGGGTCTGTCATCTCCTGCAGGGGGAACGACACTCGACCTTTGACCTTCGCTTCTGGGGGGAGTTACCTGCCTACTCCTCCTGTCTCGATGAGAATGAGCCCTTTCTGATCGAACTGGAGACCTATGCCTGTCATTCCTTTGGGGCGACCTGCGCCTCTCATCCCTGGATGGCGACCTGCGCCTATTATCTCCAAGTGGCGACCTGCGCCTTTCTTCTCTTATGGGCGACCTGCGCCCATTCCTGTCCCTATGAGATTGAGATCTTTGTGTCCTGGCAGGTGAACCACGTCGGCTCCGATTGGCGTCTAAGTGGGTCCTCAAATCCGATTGAGCCTCCTGTTCCCTATTCCTGGTGAGGCTAGCCCTTAGGTCGTTGCTTGGCACATGAATGAGAGACGGAACCCGCTGCACTATCCTGTTATCGCCGTTCTGTCCAACGGTTTCATTAGGCCTAGCACTCCTGGCCTGCTCCCTGTTGGAAATTTGAGAGGGAGCCACCCTCTCTGATCTTATATCCGCCTTCTCAGCCTCCTCTATAGCCAGTAACTCGGCCAGAATCTGGGCTCGCTCCAATAGCATTTCCTTTCTACTCAATGGGTTGGATGAGGGACTTGCCCTATTTCCAACATTCACATGAGAAGTTGGACGCTTAGGAGGAGGTGGAGCTCCTTGTCCCTCCATGTGTCTTTTTCCTCTTCTTGTATCTGGCAATCCCCTGCCATCAGCAATACTGGTAGAGCGTGTTGCTCTACCATGAGGGCAATTTGGTGGGGGAGGAGGTAGATTTGTGTTTTCAGCATTTGCATTGGTATCTGCGTTAGTGTTGACATTCACTTCATTGAATTCTTCAGAAGCGTCTGAGACATGCCCGTCTGGGGTTACCATTGTTGTAGGTTGAGAAAAGTTTCGAGGTCAAGCTTAAGCACGTCTTCCCGGCAATGGAACCAAACTGATGCCGCAAGAAAAGTGCTTATCAATCTTCCTCCACGTGGCAGGACTGATCACCTGGCTCCTTGACCTGAAATCAGAACCCACGACTAGCCGAATGTGTCTCCGGCTTAGACCCTCGGGCGTGAGAGTAAGTATTTGATGATGGGAGAGCAAAATGTATTGAACAAAGTATATTCAAATAACAAAATTGCAGTTACCTTTGCACCGTTGGTAGTGATGAAGTATTTATAGGTAATGACGTTGTATATTTGGTGGTGCTGCATGAGCTCCGAGATTCTAGCGACAGTTATTAGTAATGTGAACGTGCCTGCAACGGTCCCTGATTTGTAGGGGCGCAGTTATGGAAAGGTTTGACCCACGTGCATCCACACCTGTTAGGTCGACACTTGGTGATTAGGTCGAGGTCGCCCTTTGTGGAATAGTCGACCTGAATGGCGGGTAGAGCATGGTTCGTACCCGAAGTGTAGTATGGATCATTGGTTCGGATCAATCTAGGTCGGGACCTTGGAGGTCGGACAATGAGCTTAGATCGACTGATGCTGCTACTGGGCCTTGGGCCTTATGACTGATTGGGCCAGCTTCAATAAGAATGTGGATGCCACGGTTGTCCGTGATTGGGCTTTATCCGCTTGGCCCAACTCGACACTTTTGGTATGTTCAGTTTTCTTTATTAATATATAATTTTTATATTATTATTTTGTAATTTAAAGTTGGAGGAAATACTAACGTACAAACTTTACTTTGGTTTGGACCGTTTGACTTTTGCTTGGCTGAATTTGTTAATTTGAAATCGCTACATCATGTAGCGATGAATTTGTTAATTTGAAATCGCTACATCATGTAGCGATTTCAAATTTAGTTTGTTTTTGTTTTTTTTAAGCATAAATATTAAAATAAAATTTAGCAAATTTAAAATCGCTACACCGTGTAGCGATTTTAATTGGAAAAATTATAAACTCGCTACACGGTGTAGCGAGTTTCAAAAAAATGGGACATTTTGGGAAAAAGTTTAAACAGTAAGTCACTTTGATAAATAAAATTTTAGAAATGTATTATTTGAGAAAAAATTCGTTAATGAGTGATGGAGGAAATCTTTCTTTTGTAATAAAACTAGTACATGCCCGTGTTCAAGGCCACGTAATTTTTTTTTTAATTTTTTTTTTAAAATTAAATTTTTTTAAAGGGCAATATGGGAATTTCCTCCCTTAGAACTGTTCATAGAACTGTTCAAAAGGGGGGGTTCCATTTATACTATAGATAACCTATCAATTGTACTAGTTGTCGTTGTAATAATATGCACGAGTAGGATGTCGAACCACATAAATTTATGTGTCAAACAAGTTGATTTAAATAGTGAAAACTAATCAAGGAAGTAATCAGATTAAAAGGATTCACGGATTGAGTTTGATAACTATCTTCACTCTATGCTTTTGTAGTAATAAATCGATCAATCTCATTCAAAAGTTCATTCACTTAATTAAGGATTGATAAGTTTGGTGTGAGAATTGCAACCCTAATATTTCCATATTGAAATTTATACTTTCCGCTAGTTCAATACAACATTTAAGAAATTCATTAAATTATTAAGAACAAGTGAACCTATATTATTTTGATTTTCACTAGTTTCTCAATTAAATCTAATTATTACAATAATGGTCAATTTATAAATCATTCACGCTATTGCAACAATTTATAAGAAAGTAATTTAAATGCCAGAAATATCTTAATCATACAATCGAAAACTAAAAATAGCTTTAAAAATATTGAGATTGACAAAAACAAGATTGATTGTAAGAATTAAATCATGTTTAGCATATAGATTCAGTAGTTACAACATCCAATTCATAAATAAATTATTTAGATACTAAAAGCCATAAATGAGAAAAAAAAATAAGAATATAAAACTTGTATCTTGATCATGTTGGGTTTCGAGGGTCCATGCGCAGCGGAATAATGCAAAATTAACTCGAAAACCCGGAGCCCTAGGATCCGTTCTAGATGATTAATTAAGAAGTATGAAATAGAATTACCAACCTTGTGTGCTTTTGTCGTTGATAAACGCGTTCCAACTCCAGATTGAAGAACTAGCGAATCTTCGATGAACGATTCTTGAATCACGAACGTTAGATCTTGATTAGCGAAGATCCTCTATGTGTATTCACGCGTTGAACGAACCCTAGAACAATTCTAGGTGGATTGCTAGATCCTTTGATTGAAACTCTTTTCAATCGATGAAGAATAATGGAATTGGATTGTGTTTTGATTCTCAATTCTCAATTGAAATCTCTCTTTTGTGTTTCTCTAAACCCAAAATCATGAGAGTGACTGCTAGGGCAACCAAGGGTTTGTATTTATACGTTATAAATATTTACCCTTTGCGAAAACCCTAATTTAAGTCAATTTCGCGTCAGTCCAGCGCCGACGGGACGACTCGTCCCCCAGGGCACGAGTCGTCCCCTTGCACCCAGCTTTTGATTCTGGCGTCCCCTTTAAGGGAAATTAGTTGACTCAAGCCCAGGGCATGAGTCGTCCCTATGGGCACGACTCGTCCCCATGGGCACGAGTCGTCCCTCAGGACTCTCTCTCTGATTCTCTCGTCCCAGGCCAAGGGAATAGTTGGTTCTGGCCTGGGGACGAGTCGTCCCCTGAGAACAAAAACTCCATATTCTTCATTTTTGACAATTCGGTCGATGCGTATGACCCCATAGGACTATATTATGTTGGCAATGAGTTCGATCACATTGATCCTCATAAGACATGAGCGAACTCTAGCAAGCCATCATGCCTACCCAAATAATATAATATCAAGTTCGATTTCCTACATAGAACATATCACAATCCCTTTGTCACACGATGTTATATTGAACATGAGTCATGGTCCAAGTCAACTCATATTGTTCAATGCTTTCTCGTTACTAAGTAAATTGATTAATCGAATGATATTAATCACATTAATTCATTCGGGCATGGCCATGCACTACATCAATCTTACTTATGAGTGGCCTAGCAAACATCTCTCTTTACGAGGGACAAATTCCCATCTTGACTTATCATTCTTCCCAACAAGAATCATATCATGCCAATGATAGCCCTTATTGTTATCCGGTTAAAGACAACGTTAAACTATATCAAACATAATATTCATCAAGTAGAAGACGATGATAATCTCAGGTCAAAGAATATCAATGATATAACTCTATGAGATTTATTTATGACATACGACCAAGACATAAATCTCATATTGGGTCAAGTCCAGTACCTTGTTCTCTAACAAGTACCCATGAATCTAATGTGCATCTCCATGCATATAATCATCACATGATTATCCATTAGACTTCATACTAGTGCTTCATAAGTACTAGGGACACGATTATTAAAGTAAACATGCAAACACATATAATAATCAAAGAAACAATCTCTTATATAAATGAATAATGACATTACAAATAAGTCTATCTCTATAGGCCTAGGGCACTAACACCTACAGTCTCCCACTTGTACTAGGCCCAATCATTCATGTATCTTATACCCATGGACCTAACATGACCATCATGTTTAGCTTGTGGCAAAGGCTTGGTGAGAGGGTCCGAAATGTTGTCATCCGTTGGTACCTTGCATATCTTGACGTCCTCCCTTTCACAGATTTCTCGAATGAGGTGGAAACGTCTCAAAATGTGTTTGGATCGTTGATGTGACCTTGGTTCTTTTGCTTGGGCAATAGCACCATTATTGTCACAATAAAGCTCTATCGGGTTAGTGATACTCGGAACGACTTCTAAGTCACTAACGAACTTCTTGATCCAAACCGCCTCCTTAGCCGCATCCGATGCTGCTATGTATTCGGCTTCGGTTGTAGAATCAGCAACAGTGCTTTGCTTGGAACTCTTCCAACAAACAGCACCTCCATTTAGCATAAACACGAAACCAGACTGTGATCTATAGTCATCTTTGTCGGTCTGGAAGCTTGCATCTGTGTAACCCTTTACAACCAGATCATCTTCCATTCCTCCAAATACCAAGAATACATCCTTAGTTCTTCTCAAGTACTTCAGGATATTCTTGACTGCTATCCAATGGTTCTCACCAGGATCAGACTGGTATCTACTCGTCGCGCTTAGAGCATACGAGACATCGGGTCTAGTACATAACATGGCATACATGATAGACCCAATTGCCGAAGAATATGGAATATCACTCATCCTCTTTCGCTCATCATTTGTCTTAGGACAATGAGTCTTGCTAAGAGTAATTCCATGTCCCATTGGCAAGTTCCCTCTCTTAGAATTTTCCATGCAGAATCTTCTAAGGACCTTGTCAATATATGTACTCTGACTCAAATCAATCATCCTTCTTGATCTATCTCTATAGATCTTGATACCAAGGATATAAGCCGCTTCACCCATATCTTTCATTGAAAAATATTTTCCTAACCAAGACTTAACAGTCTCAAGTACAGGAACATTATTTCCAATGAGCAAGATGTCATCGACATATAACACCAGAAATAGAACTATGCTCCCACTTATTTTCTTGTATACACAAGGTTCATCTTCGTTCTTGATGAAGCCAAACTCTTTGACTGATTCATCAAAACGTAGATTCCAACTCCTGGAAGCTTGCTTCAATCCATAAATGGATCTCTGCAACTTACATACTTTATTAGAATTATTTGGATCAACAAACCCTTCAGGCTGTATCATGTATACATCCTCAAGTAGGTTTTCGTTAAGAAACGTTGTTTTGACGTCCATTTTCCATATCTCATAGTCGTAATATGCGGCTATGGCAATTAAGATTCTAATAGACTTAAGCATTGCTACGGGCGAAAAGGTTTCATCATAGTCAACGCCATGAGTCTGCCTATACCCCTTAGCAACAAGCCTATCCTTAAAAGTATGTACCTTCCCATCCATGTCGGTTTTCTTTTTGAAAACCCACTTGCACCCTATGGTTTTTACACCTTCAGGTGGATCAATCAAGTTCCAAACTTGATTATCGTACATGGATTTGATCTCGGATTCCATGGCTCCTAGCCACTTGTCCGAATCAGGAGTGGACATCGCCTCTTGATAGGAAGTAGGTTCATCATTCTCAATGATTTCTAATTCGTTACTTTCCGTCATGAGAAATCCATATGTCTCAGTTTCGGATCGTATCCTATCCGATCTGCAAAGAACTTGTGTATCTTGAACCGGTTCCACAACTGTTTGTGAATTTGGTTCCGTCTCTACTATTGGTTCCTTGTCATTTTCGGGTTCTTGAATTTCTTCAAGATCAATTTTACTCCCACTAGTTTCTTTAAAGAGAAACTCTTTCTCTAGAAAGACACCATGTCGAGCAACAAACACTTTGTTCTCAAATCGGTTGTAAAATTGATATCCTTTCGTTTTCTTAGGATAACCAACGAAAATACATTTATCGGATCTGGGTGCAAGCTTATTTTCAGAAACTAATTTCTTCACATAAGCTTCACATCCCCAAATCTTCATGAAAGATAAACTAGGTTTTCTTCCATGCCACATCTCATGTGGGGTTTTAGGAGCCGATTTAGTAGGGACCTTATTAAGTGTGAAAGCAGCTGTTTCCAGTGCATGTCCCCAAAAAGAAATAGGAAGGTTAACTTGACTCATCATCGATCGAACCATATCTAATAGAGTTCGATTTCTCCTCTTGGACACACCATTCCATTGTGGTGTTCCGGGTGGAGTAAGTTCAAAAACAATTCCACAACTTTTCAGATGAACATCAAATTCTTGGCTTAAATATTCACCACCTCGATCGGATCGAAGTGTTTTAATAGTTTTGCCAAGTTGATTTTGTACTTCATTTTGAAATATTCTAAATATCTCAAATGCTTCACTTTTGTACTTCATCGGATAGACATAGCCATATCTTGATAAGTCATCAGTGAACGTTATGAAGTACCGAAATCCTCCCCTAGCAATGCTATTCATTGGTCCACATACATCAGTATGTATGAGAGCCAATAAATCACTAGCCCTTTCACTACTCTTAGTAAAAGGTGTTTTAGTCATCTTGCCCAATAAACAAGATTCGCAAACATCATATGATTCATAATCATATGAGTCTAAATATCCATCTTTATGGAGTTTAGAGATGCGTTTCTCATTTATGTGGCCAAGACGGCAATGCCATTTAAATGTGTTATTCACATTGTTTGGTTTAGATTTTTTATTAACATGATAGACATTATCAACATTATTTTCAACATCTAAGACATAAAGGCCATTATAAGAATGAGCAATACAGTAAAGCATATCATTCAAATAAATGGAAAATTTCTTATTCGCAATAAGAAAACTGTAACCCTCATTGTCTAAACAAGAAATTGAAATAATGTTTCTGCTCAAATCCGGAACATAATAGCAGTTATTCAAAACTAATATTAATCTGCTAGGTAAAGTGACTTCGTAAGTCCCTACGGCCAATGCAGCAACTCTTGCTCCATTTCCAACCCGCAGGTCTACTTCACCTTCCTTGAGCAACCTTCTATTCTTTAGTCCCTGCACATTTAGGCAAATGTGAGATCCACATCCGGTATCTAATACCCAAGAACTAGAAGTAGAAAGTAAAATATCTATCACATAGATACCGAAGTCATGGCAATCTCATTGCCCTTCTTCTTCACCCTTCCTGATAAGCTTTGCAGTTACGCCTCCAATGCCCAGTTTCCTTGCAATGGTAGCATACCGCATCCTTTTGGGATTTGGGTTGAGGCTTCTCAACAACGGCAACCTTTGCCTCCGGTTTAGCAACTCTTGCTTTAACCTTGGGTTTCTTGAACCCCTTTCCTTTATTCACCATCAACACTTGATTGGTTTTCTTGGCGATATTGTTCTCTGCATTCTTAAGCATCCCATGCAATTCAGACAGAGATTTATTCATCCCATTCATGTTATAATTCATAACGAACTGATTATAACTTTCAGGGAGTGAATGCAATATCATATCCGTAGCCAGCTCTAACTGGATAGGATATCCAAGCCTCTCAAGATGTTTGAGGTGACCCTTCATTTTCAACACATGAGGCCCAACAGGTTGTCCTTCAATCATCTTGCATGAATGAAGAGCCTTCATAGTGTCAAACCTTTCCTGACGTGCTTGCAACTGGAACATTTCCTTCAAATGATTTCCCAAATCATAAGCTTCCATATGTACAAGGTCCTTCTGAAGGGCCTTACACATGGTAGCAAGCATCAAGCAACCAACATCAATAGAATCATCCACATGTTTCTTATGTTGATCATTTTCAGCTTTAGTTGCATTAGCAGCAGGCTTGGGTGTGTGAGTACCCCGATCCGAACTCAAGTTTTGGATTCAATTTAATTAAATTTGGGCTTACACTAATTGCTAAGAAGCAATTAAAGTCCAAAAATTCCAGCAGCCCACCAATCCATTGGGCCTGCCAGCCACTTGGCCCATTATGGCCAAAAGATGTACGCTGTCGTCCGACAAGGGACACTAAGGCGGTCTAACTGCCTATGTCGTGCGACATAAGAAGCCCCAGCAGCCCACCAATCCATTGGGCCTGCCAGCCACTCAGCCCATTATGGCCAAAATGTGTACGCTGTCGTCCGACAAGGGCCACTAAGGCGGTTTAACTGCCTATGTCGTGCGACATAAGAAGCCCCATCAGGATGCCTATAAATAGAAGGCATGGCTGATCATTTTAAGGGAGGCAAAGGAAGAGAGCCAAAGTGAGGGTCAAGTTCTGAGAGTAATATCAGTAAAATAGGGGAAACTCTTGCCAAATAGAGTCTCTCCCTCTCTCTCACACACACACACTCACCTCCCTCCTCGCACACACACACTTCAAGGTCAAGACTCCAAGAAGCTTCCTTTGGTGGTGATTGAAGGGGTAGACACCATACTATTGGTGATTCTACTTCGTGGACTACAATAGGTAGACACTAAACCTCTCTCTCCCTTTAAATAAAGTCTTTAAATACATCTTGCATGCATACTTGCTCTCTTACCATGTAAAAATTGGGATTTTGCATGACAAAGGTGGTGGAGAAGTGAATCTTCAATATTCACTTCTCCCCACCTCAGATCTGGACATTTGGTGGTACACACACCAATAAAGTTTCATTCTTTGCCTAGCTACATTGGGTTAGGAAGTGATGGCTACTTCAAAGTGGCCAAAATCATGTGATTTATCACACTTTGGCCACTAAAGCCACGTGATCTTCCCACAATACCCATATTATAGTATTATATTACTGTCTACAGTCAATAAATATGCTTGTTTTGCTTGGGGAACAAAGGAGGAACCAAACAGACTGAAGGGCACTGAAACAGGCTCCCCATGTCGTGCGACATAAGTCTCCATGGAGACCCTGTGTCATACGACATGGGACTCCCAGAAGGCTGCAAAGCCATTCTTGGACTTCAGAATCTGCTAGGCCTATCCCTTTGTGACTCAAAGCCTACCTAAGCATCTTCTAGCTCATAAGCCACTATTTGGGTGCCTAAACTCAGTTTGGACGCAACCCACTTGACGGAAGAGGATCACCATATGACATAGAAGACTTCAAAAGACTCTATGTCATGTGACATCCGTGTCGACAAAGCCTATCGTGACTTTGTCCACTCCCATCAACCCCAAACTGGGTTCTAGACCACTAAATAGTGTCCTAAATGAGCAAAATAATGTCTTTTTATTTCTCGAGTAGCTTTACCTCTGTAAGGGACAATCTGTCTCGAAACCTCTGCCTTGTGATAAAAGATATCACGTGTAAAAAAGGGTGCGGCCCCCTATCATGGCTCGCAAGTTGTATTCAGTTCCATACCATTAATGAAATCTAAGGCTTGCACACTTTACTTGTTTACACACATCGCACACACATTTTGAATGTCCATATTTGTCCAAATGTTGATTGAAAGTCCCAAAAGGGGTGTGTTGGGTGAACTCTCTAGTTCTTCCCAACACGTAACCAGACTCCCGGACTCAAAATCTCTTAAAATTAGGTTTTTCAATGTTTTCCTCTAAAAACGGTGTGGCGACTCAAAAAAGAAGAAATATCATTCACATTTTTTCTAAGCGAGCGTTCATTCAAAGGGCGACCGTGGCTGGGACGTTGAAAAACTTTTTGTTCTAAAAAGTGAAGATGATACTTGGTATATAGGTGGAAACCACTAACCTTCCTGTATCGCTCCCTAACCCGGGGCTTGGGATAAATGGTGGTCTAACAATCCCACGTACCAGTATCATTCTTCTATTTTCTAAAAGAAGGAAGGTTTTTCTTAAAGAGAGTCTAACTTTCTCCAAATCAACTTGGACAAATTTTTCATTCTTCTTGTGTGTGCATCTGTGTCATGTTGTGTGCTTTGCCTTGATTCCATGCTTATATGCTCTATCATGCTTTGGTATGTGATACTATCGAGAGCCGGGGCTCTTTTCCTTTTTGCTACTTGCTTGTTCCGTCAAAATAGAACAGTAAGGCGAGAAAGATACAGACTACAAAGCTGGTAAATTCTGACATTTGGGGCAGTCCCCTTTTGTCATGCTTTGACTCATTCTTTTACTTTTTCTTTGCATACTGCATAAAAAAAAATCTTTTATAAAAAAAAAATTAAAAAAAAAAATATATATTTTTTTTAAAAATACCTTCACACTACTCGCACTCTACCCGCACATAGAGTTAGAACCCGGGAGTGTACGGACGGCATCGCGGAAATTGACATGTTTCGCTGACGTTTGAGCGCCTAAAGTCCTCCTAGCCTGTGAGTCAGCCAACACTTATCCGTGTCACACTTTCTACCGTGACCGGTTGGTTTTTGGCCAATACTTTTCAAAACATTTTAAACTCGATTTTTCAAATTTTTTCTCACAAAGTCCGAGTCATGCTTCGTCTTTGAAAACCCTGGCATACTCTCCCCCTTCGTGTCGGAATCACGACATAATTCCAACGTAAGTACACGTTAAGATCTCTACATATCTCGACGTAGGTACATATCGATTTCTCGGCTTGGCTTCAAGAGAAGTCATGACGCGTTCTCGACATGTGTCAACACGGGACCATGTCGATTTCTTAACGCATACTAACAAGAGTTATGCCGAAATTTCGCCACCAAGTGACGAGAGGCTATGCCAGATTTCCAACTCGAAAAGAGGAGAGGTCATTGCGGTCTCATACGTTCAAACGTACGCTCGACCCTCTCTCCTCCCGAGTTTAGACGTTGACTTGGACTTGGTTTTGTAAACCCCGAGTTTGATTTGTTTTGGCTCGTATGCCCATAGGTTCGTTCTCCCTTTCGGTCGGTGGGTTCCACGTGCCCTATAGGACCTCTGCCGGGATTGTCCGTCCCGGAGGTGCAATACAGGTGAAATACAGGGGGTCTATAGACGTAGTGATGGAACCCACTGATCCAGGAATAGAGTAGAATGCGAAAAAGAAGGTTTCCCCCTTTTCCAACCATTCCTAGGACTAATAAAGATCATTTTTAAACAAAAACAAAAAAAAAAAGATATAAAAAAAGAGCATATGCATGAGTCCGTCCTCAGCCTATCCTCTCCCCCACCTAAAACCGTTCTCTCCCCCTTTCAGCGAGCAAGTATTGGGTCAGAGTTCCGGGTGGTCGGTTAATCAGTCTCTCTCCAGTCAGGGATTCATTCTCAGCAGTCTCAGAAATGGCAGATTCGCAGAGTTCAGCAAGTTTGGGTCCGAACGCAGATCCAGCTCAGAATCAGAATATCAGTCCGGGCACAGGGCCAGATCAAGGACAGAACGCAGGGCCAAACATAGCCCTGAATGCCCCTCCTAGCAGCGGGTACGGCGGAGGTCCTCACATGACACCCCCGGGAAGTCCGTTTGTCAACCCTCAATTCAACTTTCCTCAGGAAGCTTCCCTTCGTGCCGCCCTCGAAGCCTCTCGTGCCCGTGAAGAGGCCGGTTGGGCTCGCTATGTTGAAGTGATGCGCATGCAAGGTATCGCAGTAATCCGTCATCCGGATGGGTCCTACGAAGAAATCAGGGAAGAACCCGACGTTACCATCACTGGAACCGGTTTTGTCCCCCCATCCTCACCAAGGCAAGGTTTTCACAGCATGTCCCCACCAATCTCTTATGGTGTACCTGGCTCCTTCCCGATGCCAACTCATGGGGGTATGTCAAGACCTCCCCCCATTCCAGTGTCTACTCATGACATGCAGTATGGACCAAGAAGCGAATCAAGCTCCCTCCCGAATGTCAATACTCAGGGCCAGTTTGTATTTTACCCCCAGAACCAGTCCGAGCCGAGTCAGCAACCTGGTGGTGCCAATCAAGAGCAGTTTGGATACATCCAGAATCAGTCTAGAGCCCAAGGGCTAAATCCCTATGGCAATACGGGTCAGTCTGCCGATCCAGCCTTCAACGGTCCGTTTGTTGCCCCTCACAATCAATCCAATCATCAACAAAGTGGATACCGTCTATCAGGGAGCCAGATTTGTCAGGATCAGATTCCACAATACCAACAAGCCCAAGGTAACACCCCTCAGCCTGCGGTTTGTTCTCCTCTCACCCAGCACCTGTACGGTTCCACCCCGTATTCAGCACCAAGCACCAATATCAGAATCCCTGCCCATGGTCAGGTCGGAAGCTTGGGCCAAGACAGCTTCGGGCCTCGGAACCCCGCACTCAATTTAACGGTTATGACATGTTTGGAAACAGGATCCCCAACCAAGTTGGCTTAGCGGACAGCAATCCTAGCATACCCAAAGACTCTCGGTCTCCCTCCGCCGCTTTTACCAATCAGGCTGTGCGAGTTTCCAGTGCCATCCTCAACAAGAGCTCCACTGTAGGGCAACCCCGTCTTCCGAGGTTTCAAGCTTGAAGGAAGAACTAAAATATGTGAAAGAACAAACCGCACAGAATGACCTTCGGACCCAACATGGTCAGCTCCGTGGAACTCAAGGACTCTAAAGCCCTCCCGAAGAACTTCAAAATGCCCCCCATAACCAAGTTCGAAGGCTCCACATGCCCAAAAACTCACATAAACAGCTACATCATGTCAATGGGTGCCAAAGGGGCCACCGAAGAAATGCTAGCCCTCTACTTTCACCTATCCCTCGACGATTCCCCGCTAAGATGGTTTCTAGGCCTTAAACCAGAAGCAAGGGCTACGTGGTCCCAGATCAGCGACGCTTTCCTGGATAAATATAAAGGAAGTGTCGAATGGTACACCACCCGTAGTGACCTGATCGGCACCATCCAGAGACACGACGAGTCCGTGACAGATTTTTATAAAAGGTGGAACAAGAAGCTCAATGAACTGGTTCACCCTATCCCCATCTCCGATGAAAAATCCATCTTCCTTTCATGTGTCAAACCGGCTGTCAGGGAGGCCATTGGCCGGGGATATTATTCGAACCTGCGAGATATGGTGAGCGCAGGGGCCGAAAGTGAGAATGCTACTTACTCCATCGTTCCAACTCCTGTGTCCAGCAATGCTCCAGCTCCCCGCTATCGAGTGCCAAGCTCTGCCCCTATTGCTTCAAAAGGCAAAGAAATTGCAGCCTCCAACACTGTCAACTACATCCAGGGAGAAAACAATCAGTCACCCGGCCGCGGTGGAGGACGACCCCAAAGGTCAAAGTATGATGATTTGGGGATGCCACTCGAGGAGGTATTTGATGGTTTGGTAAAAACAGGGATGGTCAAGCCTTTGGAAAACTACCCTACTCCCAACACCCCGGGATTAGATCGTAACTTAAAATGTCGTTACCACCAGAACTCAGGCCATTCTACCAACAGTTGCTTTACGCTAAGAAGAATCGTTCAAAGCCTGATCAACCAGCGCAAGATCGAGAAGCCAAACATCGTCACCAATCCTTTGCCCAACAAGGTCAACGCAGTCGAATTCGTCAATGTCATAGAGTTCGGTGGAGCTGACCTCAACAAAGATGATAACGAATCTGAGGCTATAATGCCCACAAGCCACGACATCATCAACACTGACAACCAAGTGTTAGCTCCCCCAGCTCAGCCCATACCTCACATCTCGTATGATGTGTGCGATTGTGAAGATTGTTTGGAATATGAATATCAAGACTGGATCAATGAAAATGCTCCTTCAAGAAAGGAAAAGAAGTCTGTGCAGCAGAAGCTAAAAGACAAATACGAAGCAGGGGACAAGACTGTAGGGACCCTGGGGGAACCTTCAGGCAAGTTTGACTACTACGTCAGCTACGCCAAGCCGTCTGCCAAGGAGCTAATCGACCAGGACCAGGATGACCTTCCCGCTAGCTGCACAAATGGGGTTACAACGCCAAAAGTCAAAGAAATCAGCAAGACATACCTGATCCTTCAATCCACCAGTCCAGATAAGCTAACCGAGAAATTGGGCCAGGTTGCTTTAGTCCCCTGCACCATCCCCAGATTACCGGCTCACCAACGATTTCAGGCAAGTTGCTGATCGGCATGAAACCCCAAGCCCTCTGAATGACGCTGACGAGACCACAACTCCACGGGGCAACAACCTGAAGAAGTAAAAGGCTGACTCGTGTCAAAAGCTTTGAGTCGAATAAATAGTGTAGGGTCCTGAGTCAGTCAGAGTCTTTCGTTATCAAAATCGAGTCTCTAGATATGTTTAGTGCTCTCACGACTAATGATTATAGTCGTATCTCTGTCTTCCTTTTTACATTGAATGAAATGGTTGACCCTTTTGCGTATCCCTTAATTGCCATTCTATCAAATGATAAGTTAACTAAGACAAATCTTAATGACTTAAAAGTGGTTAAAAATGATTCATTTGAAGAAAACACAGACCTTTTAAATGAAAACTTTTTAAACGATAATATAAAGCAGATTTTTGACCGAGACGACAATCGGGCCCAAGTTGCCGATGAAGTATTAACCACGGTGAATTTGGGAACTACGGAAAAACCCAAAGAGACACAAATTGGCAGCTGCCTCCCCGGAGAAAAACGAGAAGTCCTCGTCGATCTGCATTCCCCCATTGCTACCAAGATAAACTTCCAGAAGGAAAATCAGCAAAACCGTTCAGGGTTGGGAGGCGCGAGAACCCCGCCTACTGTTGCCAGGTCGAGCTAAAAAAAATCGATGACCCATGGTACAGTCAAATCTTTCAGTACCTTAAGCATGGCGAAGCCTCATTTCCCACAGAAGAGGATGGTAGGCTAAAAGAAGGACTCCGCGCAAAGAGCTTGCAAGCGTTAAAAAGGTTGTCTGCGCAGTACTTTATTCTGGGGGACGACCTATGAAAAAAAAAAGGCACCGAGGCCCACTTCTACTCTGCATCAGCAAGACTAAAGCCAGAAAAGTCATGGAAGAAGTCCATGGTGGCGCATGCGAACCACATATGAACGCCCGAGCACTGAGGTTCAGCATACTCAGGATGGGCTATTATTGGATCTCCATGGAAACTGACTGTATTCAGTTTGTGCGAACCTGCGATAAATGTCAGCGGTTCTCCAATCTCAACCATATACCTCCTCATGATCTCTACTGCATGAGCACTCCCTGGCCATTCGCAACTTGGGGGATCGACGTTATTGGGAAGATAACTCCTGCCGGCAGTAACGGGCACGAGTTCGTTTTGGTCGCTGTGGATTACTTCACCAAGTGGGTTGAAGCAGCGTCCTACAAAGTCCTCAACTCCAAAAAGGTGGCCCGTTTCATAAAAGAAAACATCCTATGCCGATACGGAGTTCCTAACGAGATCATCTCAGACAATGGGTCACACTTCGAGGGACATACCGACAAACTGCTCGCAGAATTCAGAATCAAGCGACACAAGTCCTCCCCTTATCGCCCTCAAACCAATGGTGCTGTCGAGGCCGCAAACAAAAATCTAGAAAGGATCATCAGGAAAATGGCTGAAAGGAGCCGGGACTGGCCCGAGAAGCTTCACTTAGCACTTTGGGGCTACCGTACGTCAGTAAAAACTGCCACCGGCGAAACCCCGTTCGCTTTAACATATGGGATGGATGCCGTTCTACCCATTGAGCTAGAGATACCCTCTCTACGGGTCCTGCTTGAAAATGAAGTCAACGAGATAGACTGGCTTCAGAGTCGACACGACGAACTAGCTCTCCTGGACGAGCGGAGGCTTAAAGCAATGGAGCACATCCGAGCTTATCAGAAACGCATGGCTAGGGCCTTTGACAAGAAGGTACATCCCCGCGACATTAAAGTGGGTGATTTGGTCCTAAAAGAAAAGCCACCGAATCAGTACAATCCTCTGGGCAAGTGGGCACCAGTCTGGGTAGGCCCGTATCTGGTGAAAGAAATCTTCTCCGGTGGAGCAATGAAGTTGACGGATTTGGATGGAAACCCCTTCATGCATCCGGTGAACGGCGACAAACTACGCCGTTATTACATCTGAATCGAGTCTCCCCCTCTAAAAAAAAAAAGATAAAAAAAAAAAAAACAACAACAACAAAAAGCGCGAAAATAATGTACCCAGACGAGACTGAAAACCTCTCAAAAGGCAATCCGTGCAAAACAAAGGGCGCGCTCGGTGCTAAAAGAATATACCCAACTAGGCTGAAAACCCTAAAAACGGGCGGTCTAGGTAAAAAACAGGGTTGCACCATTTGTCCCTCTTCTATCTATCCCTTTCTTAAAAACAAAATTGGGTCGAACTACGGAGACCTGAGCCCCTCAGTCCAATCTGTAAAAGGGGAACGTAGGCAGCCGTTCGCGGTTCGGTCTAAAAAACATAAAAATCACCAAATCCTATCAAACAGTTGTATTTGTGATCACCAAAATGTGTCTTGATTATGTTTTGAAGTAATTTCAACTTTCATCACATTAATACATTCATTGATGAGTTCAAGCATGGTCTACTCTCGACTCATTAACATTAGCTAAAATAATATCTTTTAAAAAGAGCATCTAAATTGTCTGTGTTGGCAACAAGGGATACAATGACTGGTCGCCTAATCCTAGTCGCTCGTTCCCACTCCCGAGCTAGCATTCTTCTGCTTCCTCTTCCTCGGTCCTCGGGAGGTCTTTGGCTTAGCTATCCCAAACATTTCTGTCTCCCGTCGCCCCGGCTCAGGAATAATACGAGTCGGTGAGTCAACCAATCCAGCAGCCTCTCGCCGCCTGGGCAGCTCTTTCATCTCTCAGAGCTGCCCTCCTAGCCATAACTTCAGGGTCATCCCTCATCTTGGCTCTCCTCCCCACGAGTCTCTCAAAATCCGTCGTCGAGTCGTCGGTCACATTGTCTGGGTCAGCCTGTGCTTCAACATCGCGTAGCTCCCGGCTAGTTGGGTCTCCTCCGCGGATCCCTCGGCAATACACTTCAATGGTTTGCTGGACTGGTCCCATCTGCTCCCCATACCAGATCAAATACAAGGTGGATAGATATGTGATCCCCCGAGTCTTCCATATCAGTGTATAAGTGGGAAAAGCTGCTCCTGAAAAGGCCCTGGCAAAGAACCTAAGGGTCCAGGCATCAGTCATGTCAAGAAGGACGGTATCCCGAGCCATCTGCTCTCTGAACCCATCAACAGCCTGCTGTGGGTATCCATACTGCCTCTGAACAAGCAAGGGGATACTGAATGACGAGAAGTGTAGTCCTGGCAGCCTCACTATAGCAGAGCCATCCTGCCTACCGCTCATGGTCTCGAGCCTCCATCCGGGAACCCAGTACTGAATATCAGTGGTAGTATACCTGGCCAGTCGCCTCTGCCTACACTAATTGCTAAGAAGCAATTAAAGTCCAAAAATTCCAGCAGCCCACCAATCCATTGGGCCTGCCAGCCACTTGGCCCATTATGGCCAAAAGATGTACGCTGTCGTCCGACAAGGGACACTAAGGCGGTTTAACTGCCTATGTCGTGCGACATAAGAAGCCCCAGCAGCCCACCAATCCATTGGGCCTGCCAGCTACTCGGCCCATTATGGCCAAAATGTGTACGTTGTCGTCCGACAAGGGCCACTAAGGTGGTTTAACTGCCTATGTCGTGCGACATAAGAAGCCCCATCAGGATGCCTATAAATAGAAGGCATGGCTGATCATTTTAAGGGAGGCAAAGGAAGAGAGCCAAAGTGAGGGTCAAGTTCTGAGAGTAATATCAGTAAAATAGGGGAAATTCTTGCCAAATAGAGTCTCTCCCTCTCTCTCACACACACACACTCACCTCCCTCCTCACACACACACACTTCAAGGTCAAGACTCCAAGAAGCTTCCTTTGGTGGTGATTGAAGGGGTAGACACCATACTATTGGTGATTCTACTTCGTGGACTACAATAGGTAGACACTAAACCTCTCTCTCCCTTTAAATAAAGTCTTTAAATACATCTTGCATGCATACTTGCTCTCTTACCATGTAAAAATTGGGATTTTACATGACAAAGGTGGTGGAGAAGTGAATCTTCAATATTCACTTCTCCCCACCTCAGATCTGGACATTTGGTGGTACACACACCAATAAAGTTTCAATCTTTGCCTAGCTACATTGGGTTAGGAAGTGATGGCTACTTCAAAGTGGCCAAAATCATGTGATTTATCACACTTTGGCCACTAAAGCCACGTGATCTTCCCACAATACCCATATTATAGTATTATATTACTGTCTACAGTCAATAAATATGCTTGTTTTGCTTGGGGAACAAAGGAGGAACCAAACAGACTGAAGGGCACTGAAACAGGCTCCCCATGTCGTGCGACATAAGTCTCCATGGAGACCCTGTGTCATACGACATGGGACTCCCAGAAGGCTGCAAAGCCATTCTTGGACTTCAGAATCTGCTAGGCCTATCCCTTTGTGACTCAAAGCCTACCTAAGCATCTTCTGGCTCATAAGCCACTATTTGGGTGGCTAAACTCAGTTTGGACGCAACCCACTTGACGGAAGAGGATCACCATATGACATAGAAGACTTCAAAAGACTCTATGTCATGTGACATCCGTGTCGACAAAGCCTATCGTGACTTTGTCCACTCCCATCAACCCCAAACTGGGTTCTAGACCACTAAATAGTGTCCTAAATGAGCAAAATAATGTCTTTTTATTTCTCGAGTAGCTTTACCTCTGTAAGGAACAATCTGTCTCGAAACCTCTGCCTTGTGATAAAAGATATCACGTGTAAAAAGGGTGCGGCCCCCTATCATGGCTCGCAAGTTGTATTCAGTTCCATACCATTAATGAAATCTAAGGCTTGCACACTTTACTTGTTTACACACATCGCACACACATTTTGAATGTCCATATTTGTCCAAATGTTGATTGAAAGTCCCGAAAGGGGCGTGTTGGGTGAACTCTCTAGTTCTTCCCAACACGTAACCAGACTCCCGGACTCAAAATCTCTTAAAATTAGGTTTTTCAATGTTTTCCTCTAAAAATGGCGTGGCGACTCAAAAAAAAGAAGAAATATCATTCACATTTTTTCGGGCGAGCGTTCATTCAGGGTGGAACGGGTCCATCGAGAATGTACAACTTCCTTTCCTGTTTGAGAACAATTCCCAAACTGCGGATCCAATCCACATAGTTGTTGCCATTCTCTTCTAACTTGTCCTTCTCAAGGACTGATCGCAGTGACAGATTTTGATTAGTGTTAACAGCCATTGATCTACAAAGATATGCAACAAATATGAACACATATAAGTACCTATTTCATTTAAGAGATTAATTAACGTATTTCATAAATACTCCCACTAAATTATATAACCTTCTTATACAATCATGCATAATATAATTTAATAGGCTAAGACCCAACTTTAATTTAATTTCAAGTCGGCTATGGCACGACTGCTCAAAATTAAACTAAAAAGGTAGATAACATTTATCAATCATATCAACATATGACTCTTAGATCCTTTATGAGATTATAGACATCATATGTCACATGTTTCAATCCCATCTTATGCCTTAGGCCCAAAACTGTTTTGATAGCCTAATTGAGTTCAACCATTTTAAACGTATAGCAATCACCGTTTGCTCATCTTGATCATACAAAGATAGAATTAATGTACCTCGCTGTGGCGTAGCCTACATAAAACTATCCGTGTACTCACAAGTGTTTAAACATGGGTGGCATAGACAAACTCAAATTTCAATGAACGTTCAATTTTCATGTTTATCAATTAACATGACAAGGTTGATTCATGAAAATCATATGAGCATAATTATGAACATGGAATGATGCATCACAAATCACATTTGATGTTTACATCATAATTTCTAATCAATTAGGGTTTAATGACTCATGTAAAATCTCATTTAATATGAACATAATCCCTATAACAAACACTTTGTTCAAGATCTAGAAATTCATCAATTACTAGTACGTGGCATTGTAATCCAAGGTTATCCCACACTTCCATCGAAGTGCCTGTGGGGAAGTTTTTGGTGTCTAGCCCATATACTAAGTAATATTCAAGATCCATATTCTAGATTAATCACATTAATCAAATAATTCAATTCACAATCATGGTATATCAAAATATATAATTACTTCCATAAGAAATTCTCGTATAAAATCATGTTCTAAATCATATTCATCATGAAAATTAACATAATCACATTATATAATTATCATGATAATCTAATATAAACATCATGAACGGGGCTCTGATACCACTGTTGGGTTTCGAGGGTCCATGCGCAGCGGAATAATGCAAAATTAACTCGAAAACCCGGAGCCCTAGGATCCGTTCTAGATGATTAATTAAGAAGTATGAAATAGAATTACCAACCTTGTGTGCTTTTGTCGACGATAAACGCGTTCCAACTCCAGATTAAAGAACTAGCGAATCTTCGATGAACGATTCTTGAATCACGAATGTTAGATCTTGATTAGCGAAGATCCTCTATGTGTATCCACGCGTTGAACGAACCCTAGAACAATTCTAGGTGGATTGCTAGATCCTTTTATTGAAACTCTTTTCAATCGATGAAGAATAATGGAATTGGATTGTGTTTTGATTCTCAATTCTCAATTGAAATCTCTCTTTTGTGTTTCTCTAAACCCAAAACCATGAGAGTGACTGCTAGGGCAACCAAGGGTTTGTATTTATACGTTATAAATATTTACCCTTTGCGAAAATCCTAATTTAAGTCAATTTTACGTCAGTCCAGCGCCGACGGGATGACTCGTCCCTCAGGGCACGAGTCGTCCCCTTGCACCCAGCTTCTGATTCTGGCGTCCCCTTTAAGGGGAATAGTTGACTCAAGCCCAGGGCACGAGTCGTCCCTATGGCCATGACTCGTCCCCATGGGCACGAGTCGTCCCTCAGGACTCTCTCTCTCTGATTCTCTCGTCCCAGGCCAAGGGAATAGTTGGTTCTGGCCTGGGGATGAGTCGTCCCCTGAGAACAAAAACTCCATATTCTTCATTTTTGACAATTTGTTCGATGCGTGTGACCCCATAGGACTATATTATGTTGGCAATGAGTTCGATCACATCGATCCTCATAAGACATGAGCGGACTCTAGCAAGCCATCATGCCTACCCAAATAATATAATATCAAGTTCGATTTCCTACATAGAACATATCACAATCCCTTTGTTACACGATGTTATATTGAACATGAGTCATGGTCCAAGTCAACTCATATTGTTCAATGCTTTCTCGTTACTAAGTAAATTGATTAATCGAATGATATTAATCACATTAATTCATTCGGGCATGGCCATGCACTACATCAATCTTACTTACGAGTGGCCTAGCAAACATCTCTCTTTACGAGGGACAAATTCCCATCTTGACTTATCATTCTTCCCAACAAGAATCATATCATGCCAATGATAGCCCTTATTGTTATCCGGTTAAAGACAACGTTAAACTATATCAAACATAATATTCATTAAGTGGAAGACGATGATAATCTCAGTTCAAAGGATATCAATGATATAACTATATGAGATTTATTTATGACATACGACCATGACATAAATCTCATAATGGGTCAAGTCCAGTACCTTGTTCTCTAACAAGTACCCATGAATCTAATGTGCATCTCCATGCATATAATCATCACATGATTATCCATTAGACTTCATACTAGTGCTTCATAGGTACTAGGGACACGATTATTAAAGTAAACATGCAAACACATATAATAATAAAAGAAACAATCTCTTATATAAATGAATAATGACATTACAAATAAGTCTATCTCTATAGGCCTAGGGCACTAACACCTACAGATCATTCAATCCTTGTTTACAATTCTCAAAAGTGTAGTAAAACATAAAGAAATTACATAGCTAGAGGTTTTTTTATTTATAATAGGGTTAAGGAGATGTCAAAATTAGGAAAATATAAGGATTCCTTGTTGAAAAAGAAAAATTCAAAGTGCTGGCAAAAAATTCCCTTCAAGTCCATGAGATATTAGAAATTCAGAAAAAAAAATCCTCCAATCATGCAAAAATACTCAAAAAAAAGTCCCTGTAATTAATTCCCAACAGGTTCCTCACTTTTTGAAAATTTGCCCTAAGGTCCCTGGTGTAAGTACCCAAATCTGGCTCATGCCTTCCGGTTAATTTTCCCGACAATTTCGGTAAGTTTTCCGGTAATTCCCCAGACCTTCCCAGCGTTCCGGAAACATTCCTGAACTGTTTTTTATTAAATAAGGGCTGAAGAGGATCCTTCCTAATTAAGAAACACGTTTTTTCTTAATTAGGAAGGAGGGTTCTAGAATTTGCCACCTTGCATGATTCTAGAATGCTGAGTCATTCAGGATAAGCCCGCACGGCTGCATTAGCTCGCTGCTCTTAGCCGCACGGCTTCATTCACCTTATCCAGATTACCTATAAATAGAGGCCTCCTCTACCCATTTCAACACACACAATAGAGGCACAAAATACACAATACACTTATAAACACTCCCAAGACGTGAAGAATATTGGTGCAAGCTCAAGAAGGTGAAGAAGGAAGGCCAAGAAGCTACCTCCCTCCTCCTTGAAGACCCAAGACCAACCTCTCCTCCTAGCTCCGACCAAAGAAGAAGGAAGCAATTGGTAACCTCGCACGCCCTAACCTTGCTTTTAATTGATATACTTGCTCATTGCATTCATATATCTTGCTTGGGACTTGGCATTTATTCATAAAGATCACATCTTTATCACCCCCTTTCCCTTTTGCATGCATTAAGACATCATTTGTCATAAAAATGTAGTCTTTTCCCATAAAGGTGCATCCTTTGCACCTAAAACCCCCATTTTCAAATAAAAATGTCATCTTCATGCATCCTTTGCATATAAAAATCAAATCTTTTTCAATCAAAATGCATCATTTGCATCCAAAATCCCTTGTTCAAGCATCATTTGCTTTAAAGACCATGTCTTTACCATAAACTAGCATCATATGCTTTTCAAAATGCAATCTTTATGCATCATTTGCATAATGAATGCCAATTTCTTCAACAAAAATGCATCATTTGCATAAAAATCAAATCTTTATGCATCATTTGCAATAAAGATTATTTCTTTAAACTAAGTGCATCATTTGCAACCCAACAATGTCATCTTTTCATTAAAGATTCATTTTTACATACATTTCCCCCATTCCCCCATTAACAACCTAGGAATGGACCGGTGTAAAAGATCCTATCTTTACATTGTTCCTTCCATTAAAGGTTCCATATCTCTTTAGAAAGGGACACCTTGAACCCTATATCTCCGATTATCGCTTAAGAAAGAGTATGAAGCATCTATATGAGCTCGGCCGTCTTAAAGCGTAGGATTGATGGGCTAAGGACCCTCCTTTTCTAAAGAACCTCATCTTTGACCAAAAGAGAGTCATTCTCTCGATCACGCAAGTCCCGAGGGTCCCGAGGTTAAAATGCGATGATCACAAGTCATAAGATGAGGACGGGATCATAATCCCGAATACATAAAATTCCAAGGAATCCCGAGCGACAACCAATAAATGGTTTGTACGTCCGGAAGACAACTTGGGACATTCCCCCCTTTTTCTCAAACACATGCACACAAGAAAGCACGCAAGCAAGCACGATTACTGAAATCCTGGGAGACTTGCTCCGGCAAGGCACTTTGGGTGAACGCCAAACGTTCTTCCCAAGGGGTAACTTAACCTCCGAACCCAAGTAAAAACCTCTTTTTCAAAGTTTTGAGGTAATCAAAATGGCGTGGCGACTCCGTTTTTCAAATAACACGGATGTCTTCAAACTCGCGTGAATTCAACAAAATTTGGGCACCACATTCACACCTGGCTGTGTGGCCGCCCAAAAGAGGGTGTGCAGTCGCATAAGTGTACCAGGAACTATTCGAGTTTCGTTCCCATATGTACGGGAGCACCGTGTTATGGTGGTGTGCGGTCGATCATAATTCAGAAAACTTCTGTAGGGGATAAATTCTTCATACAGACTCCGTTTTGTACGTGCCATAAATAGTTGAAAACCTCTCGATAAGTAATATCCAATGCAATTAGTTGCTTAGTTGGTCACCTCCTTTTATCTTTCTCGAAATTTATTCTTTCTTTCATTGCTGCTCCGATCCAGATTATTCCTTTTTGCAACCTTTAAGCTCGCCTCTTCTTCCATATACTTATAAACACTTCAAAAAGACATTAAAACACAAAATATTTAGCATTAAATAAGTCTACAAGTATATCTAGGGATGGCAACGGGGCGGGTTCGGGATGGGTTCTTCATTTCCCAAACCCGCCCCTATAGTGATCTACCATAACCCGAACCCGCCCCGCCCTGATAGTTATTTAAGTAATTTTCTATAAAAACATCCATAATCCAAGGACCCCTCTAGTAATTTCCTATATATTCGGGGCATTTAAGTAATTTCCTATAAGATCTATAAGGGCATTTAAGTAATTTCCTATATATTGGGGCGGGTCTGAGGCGAGGTAAACCCGAACCCTCCAAAAACCCGACGGGTTTTCAAATTTGCATCCCAAACCTGCCCTATTAGGGGCGGATCTTTTCGGGTTCGGGTTTTTTTGCCATCCCTAAGTATATCATTCTAATGGTTAGAAACACATCTATCAAATACCCCCAAACTTATATTTTCCTCATAATCGAGTAAACAAAAATAAAACTAATATCTAAACTACGAAATATAAAAATAATAAAACAAAAGAAAATATTTTTGAGATGTTCAAATCATATAAGGGGTTGTTAGGCAAATCAGTCTTATATCTTTACAAACACACATAATTTACAAGAGTTATTATTAATATGTGATTACAATTATATGGATACATCTAACTTACAAATTTCCACCACATAATGATATTATGAATGAATAATGGAAAATAATTATCTTCAAAATAAGATATTGCAAAAATTGCGGGCTAGGTTCACAGTTTCGAATGAAGTTAAGGACATACGAAATCAATCGAGTGAAACTAGAAAATCTTCAAAACATATCCCCACTTGAGTGTATCTCTCCACTCAGTCATGCCAACTCAATGTCTCAACCCCCAAACTTAGAATTTTGCATATTTCATACAAATGGTTTTCATTCCTTTATTTTCTTTGGTCACTTTAAATCAAAATTTTAATAATATAGCAGGGCAAGACTTTTCAGATTTTCTTATTCTTTCTTTTTTTCAATTTCAACTTTTTTCTTCCTTTGATTTGAATAGATAAAAATCACGAATAATATTATACACTAAATACTTTGCACATGCCCCTATTTTCAATACCATTTATGACCCTTTTATTTCCTTTGTTGACCTCTTTTCCACTAAAGCCCTTGGTTTCTTAAGCACAACACACAATTTCTTATTCATTTCCTAGTTTCACTTTATTGGAAATGTGAAAAATCAGTTTATAAGTGTAGGGATAAAATAATATGAGTACAAAATGAATGCGAATGGCGTTCTAAGATAATCTCTCACTTTGTGAGAAATTTCATTTTTAATAAATCTCAAAAGGGGTTGTGATGATTTTTTTATAAGTGACTAGAAAGTTAAAGTCTCACAAATTTGGTTTAAAGAAATAGCCATATATCATTTCCCAAATAGCCTAGTTGATGTATTATTAACAGTCATTCAAACATATTTTAGGGACCCCGAGAATGCCAAAGTGAACGTATAAAGGTCTTCTAAGTTGGTAACAATGATAAAAAAAAATATAAATGGAAGTGAAAGGTTGAACAATCATACTTCACATGTTTCAATATAATTATATCTCCATATTGATAATAACACTTAAGATTCATAGCATATAGAACAAAAACACATGCATTAGGTTCAAATGATGACATGAAAGAACAAACAACTAAAATAAAGCAATTAAAAGATACCTAGTTGGTTTGCCTCCCACTAATCACATTTGTTTAAAGTCGTTTGCCCGACTATGACCTCAATTCTATTTGGGGGTTGAGGTAGCTACATTGTATTTGGCCTTTGCTTTTCTTCCTTTACTCACCTCATGATTTCTCGTGCACAAATGGCCACTACTTTCTAATCATAAGTTCCGTTCTTGATAAACTTAGGTGGTACGCAAGGAACTTTTGTGGCCTTTTGTTTCACCCTTTTCTTCTTCTTTTTGGGGACATTTCCCCCAAACTCATTTGGTTCCTTCATCTCAACAACTTTAGGAGCCTCATTCTCAACAAAAATTTCAGAAGCGTTATCTTGATTAAAAATATTTGCAAATATAGAATCTGATATATCAAGAAAATAACATGTTGGGTTTTGTGGTTACATGCGCAGCGGAAGATTTAGCAAATTACAAAGCCCTAGCCATGAATCCGTCTAACATGAAGAGATTAAAATTATGAAATAGATTTACTAACCTTGGTTGCGAATTTGTCATTTGTACACGATTTGTAATTCAGATTTGAGTCGTAGACGAAACTTGGATCTTCTCCTTGTTCTTCCTTGTGATGAATCAACAATGCTAGGCCTTCAAGCTTTAGGTGATAAAACAATCACCCTCTACCGGTAATCCACACGCGAACGAACCAAGATCGATATCTTGTTGGATTGCTAGATGATCCCCGATTGTTGAAACACTTTTCAACAATCTATGGCTAATATGGAATTGAATCTAGGGTGTTTAGATCTTTGATTCATAATCAAAATCAAGAGATTTGTGTTTCTCAAACCCTCAAATTCGTGTGTCTTGGTTGAGGCAAAAGGGTATATTTATACTTTATAAATATTCCTAAAAATTAGGAAGAAACCCTAATCCTGGTTAAAAACTGATTTGCTGAAACGGGGGCAAGGCAGTCACCCACCAGGGTTACCGGCGGCCGCCCAGTTGTACAACCTTTTTGATGACTTTCGAAAAACCACTTGTGCGGTTGCCCAAAAAACCCACCGGTGGTCGCCCAGATGAACAGTGGTTTGTGGGCGGTTGCCCACTATACCCACCGGCGGTCGCCCAGGTAAACAATCTCATATTTTAGGCATTTTCAATCCGTTCTTTGTGTGTGACCCTTTAGAAATTATATTTTATGTTGATAGTGAGTTGAAACATCAATCCTCACAAGACATAAGTGGTCTCTAGCAAGCCATTATGTCCACCAAATTAAATATAACATCAAAGCTTAATTCCTTGATATATCAATGTCACAATCCCTTTGTCACACGATGTCATATTGAACATAAGTCATGGTCCACGTCAACTTATATTGTTCAATGCTTTCTCGACTCTGAATATGTTGATAATCCAAGTGCATTTGATCTCCATCAAATCTCTTGAGTGCGGCCACACATTTTATCAATACTATTCATCGAGGGGCCAAAGCAGACATCTCTCATAACGAGGGACAAATCCCATCTTGATTTATCATTCTTCCCTACAAGAATCCAATCGTGCCAACATAGCCTTTATTGCTATCCTATTAAAGATAGTGTTAGACTACATCAAACACAACGTTCATCATGTGGAAGACGATGATAATCTCAGGTATTAAGGATTACAATGACACGACTATCATGAGATTTTCATGACATATATGACCATAGACCATGTCATAAATCTCATAGATGGGTTGGTCCAGTACCTTGTTCTTTAAGAAGTACCCATAAGTGTAATGTGTATCTCCATGCATATAATCATTTCTATGATTATTCATTACCAACTTATACTAGTTATTCATAATAACTAGGGATATAGAATATTATAACAAAACATGTAAAACATATAATACTCAAGATAAACATTCTCTATTATAAATGGTAAAGACGATTACACTAGGACCAATCTCATATGTATCGAATACCCATAGACCTAACATAACCATCATGCTTTGCTTGTGCGAGGGGCTTTGTAAGCGGATCCCCTATGTTATCATTAGTTGATACTTTGCATATCTTAACGTCTCCTCATTCTATGAATTATCGAATGAGGTGGAAACGTCTAAGTATGTGTTTGGATCGTTGATGTGACCTTGGTTCTTTTGCTTGCACAATGGAACCATTGTTGTCACAATAAAGTTCTACCGGATTAGTGATACTTGGAACGACTTTCAAGTCACTAATGAACTTCTTGATCCAAACTGCCTCCTTGGCTGCATCGGATGCCGCTATATATTCGGCCTCAGTTGTATAATCGACTATGGTACTTTGCTTGGAACTATTCCAACAAATTGCACCTCCGTTAAGCATAAACACAAACCCCGATTGCGATCTAAAATCATCTTTGTCATTTTGGAAGCTTGCTTCAACCCATATATGGATCTTTGCAACTTGCATACTTTGTTAGAAATTCTTGGATCGACACCCTTCAAGCTGTGTCATATACTCCCTCCGTCCCGCTACAAATTGCACACTTTCCTTATTGGGCGTCCCATTACAAATTGCACACTTCCTAAAATGGCAAAGAATCTTTACTATTCCACCCACTAATTCTCTCTCCTACTTTACTTTTATACTCACAACACCAATCAAATCACTATTTCCTACCCCACTTTCTCTCTCCAACCTCACTTTTCATACTCACAACATTTTTTATTTTAAATTTTTCCTTAATTCCCGTGCAAACAGTAACTGTGCAATTACTAGCGGGACGGAGGGAGTACACATCCTCAAGCAGCTTCCCGTTTAGGTGTTTTGACATCCATTTGCTATATCTCATAGTATGCCGCCGCTAGGAGAAACTCTGAAGGTGTCGTGCTTCTCTCTCTCTAGAATTTTCTCTCTCTAGAATTTTCTCTCTAGGGTTTCCTGCTGTTCCGTTCCTTGGGCTGCCCTTGGGGCGCCGTCGATGGCTTTTCCGGCATCATTTTTTGATGTTCCTGTAGCTCCGATTCCCTCTCATCAATCCATATCGAATTTAAACCCTAACTCTTAAGTATTGGCCCAGCCTCATGCAAACCCTAATTCTCAAGCAACGCCGTCAACTTCTTTGCAGCAAAAGGTTCCTTTACCGCACTCAGAATCTTCTTCTCAGCCTTTGAAAGCTTCTTCCAAATCCTTTGCTGATCTTTTCTCACAACCGTCTAATCCTACCCATAATGGATTGATGTCGTCAACAAATAATGTGGCTGATCCGGCCATCTCTATTGGTAGTTTCAAAGGCACGCCATCGGTGAAGCTTTCAAAAGCTCTAATTGATATGTTTGAGAAGCCTTTTCAATTTACACTGGTTGGTAAATTTGTTCATGGAAGACCTTCTAGGAAGATGCTCGGATTGCTTTTGCCAAGTTTCAGCTTAAGGGTAACTATAAACTTGGTCATTTGGATAATCGGCACTTATTAATTCAGCTATCTAATGAGGAGGATTATCAACGCCTCTTTATGAAAGATGTATGGTACGTCACTCGTTTTCCTATGCAAACCCTTGCATGGTCTCCTGCATGGAGGCCTGAATTGGAATCTCCCATTGTCCCGGTGTGGGTTGGTTTCCCAAATTTACCTGTGCATTTGATGAACAAGCGGTTCTTATTTGCTGTTGCTTCTAATATCGGTACTCCCCTATCTCATGATAAAGCTATTGCTGAATTGTCTAGGCCTAGTATAGCAAAAGTGCTAATACAAATTGATATAACGAAGAAGCTTCCTAATGAAATTTACATAGAATGTGGGGATGTTTACCCTATCTTTTTTCAAAAGGTGGAATACGATAATATGCCGAAATACTGTAAGCACTGCTGTGTTTTTGGGCATGTGATATCTTTGTGCAGAAAGGCAAATCCTAACTTGGTTGTTCCTAAACAACCAAAATCTGATGTGGTTTATGTTGCTAAACAAAATGTTGCTACTCAGGAAGAGGGGAAGGATAATGTGGTTGAGAAATCTAAGGATGATCCCAAGAATTCTGTTAATGATCATAATGTGCTTGGGGCTTCAAGTGGTGCCAAAGAGAATGGTATAGTTTCAAAAGTTGAAGTGATTGATATCAGTTCATCTAATGGAATGAAAGCTGCTGAGGTTGGGGGTGGCAAGGTTGGCACTCTTAAAGGTGGAGTTTTCCCTACTTTAGCCAAGCGAGGTAATGCTCTCCCTGAAGCTGTTAATAAAGTTCTTCAAAGAGCTTGTTCTATGGTTGTTAATAAGGAATTGGGTCAGAAGGATAATGTGGCAGTGGGTGAAGTTGCTATTATCAAACAGAAAGTTGAGGAACATAGGCTTCAAAATGAACTGAGTAGTGTTATTTTGGTGCCTCCGTCTGTGGCTGATGCTAGTATTCATGATGGTTTGGTGTCGGGATTAAATTTGTCTCCTAGGGCTCCTCCCACAACATTTGTTACTGAATTGGCGGGTTTGACTCCTTTTAGCAATCCCTCATCTCATAATGTTGATGCTGATGGCTTTACTATGGTAAAGTCTAGAAAGAATTGAAGCAAATCGGTTTCTCCTCCTTCTTAACCTCATCGATGGTGAGTCTTCATGTACTCTTTTTTAATTGTTTTCCAATGGTTTCGTTGATTTATTGGAATATTAGAGGTATTGGTAATAAGGCTTCTATTCTTCGTGCAAAACGGTTATTCCGTTTGCATGGATCATCTTTTCTTGCTATTGCGGAGCCTATGATGCCTGTTATTCAGATTGATAAATATAAAAGGTTGTTTGGATGTGGTGGTTGTGTAGCTAATGAGAATGGTAAAATATGGTTATTTTGGAAGCATGATTTTGATTGTAGGGTTATTCGAGATTTAACCCAAGAAATTACTCTTCAGATTGCTCATTCTCAATGGGAGTACAAAATTAATATTACGGTGGTGTATGCTAGCTGTGATAGATATATTCATAGAGAGCTTTGGGATGAAATTATGGAGTTGAGCTCATTCAAGGATCCTTGGTTTGTTATTGGTGATTTTAATTGTGTCCTTGATGAATCTGAGAAGATGGGTGGTAGACCTATTAAGAGAAAAGTTGTAGATGAATTCTCAGATTCGGTGCAATTTGCTGGGCTTATTGATGCTGGGTATATTGGTAATATGTATACTTGGGTTGACAAACCTAAAGGAAAGCCTTCGATATTTCAGAGGCTAGATAGAGCCTTCTATAATGCAGCGTGGTTGGACAAATTTCATGCTACAACGATTTCTCATATTAATCGTACTTGCTCGGATCATGCTCCGCTTGTCGTTCAAGTTAAAGTGCAAGGTGATATTATTCATGGGAGTTTTAGGTTCCTTAATATTTGGGCGAAGCATAATTCGTTCCGTGATGTGGTTGATAATTCTTGGAAATCATTTATGGATAGGAGGCCTCTTGTTAGTTTTGCTAAAAAGCTTGCTAGATTAAGAAAGGATATTTCGAAATGGAATAAAGAAGTTTTTGGTAGGGTTGATCAACAAGTTAAAGATGCAGAAGATGAGGTGAGTCGTTGTGAGCTAAACCTGCAAAACGATCCAAATGAAAATACCAAATCTGCTCTCAGCCTGGCTCAAGATCGGCTTCTTGCTAAGCTTAAGATTGATGAAGATTTTTGGCATCAGAAGGCTAATATTTCCTGGATAAAGGATGGTGATAGGAATACAAAATTTTTCCACTCTTATGTTCGTAAGAAAAGATAAAAATTATTCATTCATCGAATTCAGAATAAAGATGGCATTTGGATTACCAAGAAAGAAGATATCCAACAAGCTGCTGTTGATTTTTTCTCGGAACAACTTCAAAGTCCTGTCGATAACCCTCAGGATGGTATACTGGATGTCATTCCTCGCCTTGTTAATGATGTTGATAATGATAGGCTCACAGCTGTTCCGACTATGGAGAAGATAAAAGATGTCGTTTGGTTGATGAATTGCCTAAGTGCTGCGGGTCCTGACGGGTTTAATGGTTTCTTCTATAAGGAGTATTGGGACATCATCAAATCTGATTTTTGTAGGGCTATCACGGAATTCTTTTCTTGTTTTGCTCTTCCACGGAGTTGGTCTGCTACTCTCATTGTTATGCTTCCTAAAGTAAGTGCTCCTACGAGATTCAATGAGTTTAGGCCGATTAGTCTTTGTAATTTTTCTAATAAAGTTATTACAAAGATTCTTACTTGTCGGCTTGCTTCTCTACTGCCTCGAATTATCTCTCCGCAACAAAGTGGTTTTGTTCAAGGTCGTTTAATTCATGAAAATGTTCTTCTTGGGCAGGAGATGATCCAATCTGTTAAGAAAAAGGTTAGAGGATTTAATGTGCGTTTAAAACTTGATATGGCAAAGGCGTATGATAGAATATCTTGGTTTGCTCTCATTAAAGTTATGCGAAAGTTTGGTATCTCTGAAATCTGGAATGACTTAATTTTTCGGTGTATCTCTTCTTGTTGGTTTTCGGTGCTGGTTAATGGAGAATCGTGTGGTTTTTTTCATTCCTCTCGAGGGCTTCGACAAGGTGACCCTATTTCCCCTACTCTTTTTATCTTGGCTGCTGAGGTTCTTAGTAGGGGCCTTAATATGCTTCAGTCTGATTTTCCTCATTTTAGATATTGAGCTCACATCAATACTCCAATGATTTCTCACTTAGCATATGTAAATGATATCATTATTTTCTGTAATGGGTCGAAAGATTCTATGGAAGCTCATATGAGATGTTTACAATGGTATCAATCTTTCTCTGGACAATTGGTTAGTATTACTAAATCTTGTTATATTTTGGGTGTGGAAGATGAAAATAGAGATGCAATTATTTCTGAAGCAACGGGTTTTGCCAAAAAAAAACTCTTCCGATCACTTATCTTGGCTGCCCTTTATATGTGGGTCGGAAGAAAATTTCTCTTTTTGATTTGGTTATTGATAAGATGAAAGATAGATTGGCTTCATGGAAAGGCAAAATTTTATCTTTTGGTCCCAAGCTCACTCTAATTAAGTCTTGTCTTCAAGCAATTCCTCTATACTATATTTCTCTCCTTGAGCCTCCAAAAGGAGTTATCGCAGCTATGTATCGAATTATTGCCAATTTCTTTTGGTGTGATGAAGATGGGAATAAAAAATGCCATTGGGTTCGTAGTTCTCTTATGTTTCAGCCTACTTGTGAAGGGGGTTTAGGTTTGAGGAAATTTGAAGACATTGCTAAAGCTTTTGCTATGAAACTTTGGTGGCGGATTCGGGGTTATAAATCTTTATGGGCAGATTTTATGCTGGCTAAGTATTGCTTTGGTACGCATCCTATGGATGCATCTAAAACCTCCTTCTCTTCGCATATTTGGTGCCGTATGCTACAAGTTAAAGATTTAGTTGAAGCAAATATTGGTTGGAGAATTGGGCGTGGGGAAATTTCTGTTCATGAAAATTGGATTGATGGGTCTCGGCTCCTTCCTGGGAATCACTTGGAAGTGTCTTCTTTGTTTGAAGATGGTAGTCCTCGGGTTGATCATATTCTTGAGGTTTATGGCCCGCAGTTGTTGCAATCTATTCAAAATAATTCTATCTGCATCTCCAATATGCCGGATCAATTATATTGGCTTCCTTCAAGTAAAGGTCAGTTTTCTATTTCTTCTGCTTGGAGTATTTGTAGGGAGGTTGGTACTCATGATATTGTTTTATAGCATTGCTGGCATAAGCATGTCCCTATAAAAATTTTGGTGTTTTTGTGGAGATTGTTACATAAAGGTATTCCTACTGATGTTGCTATACAATGCAAAGGTGTTTTTTTGGCCTCGGGTTGTGTCTGTTGCTTGGCTAGATCTCTTGAAGATGTGGATCATCTATTCGCTCATAGCAATATTGCAAGTAACGTGTGGTCTACATTTGCTAATATGATGGGGGTTCCTATCTTTTATTATAGCATTCGGTCTATCCTTTCTAGCTGGTGGTTCAGTAAATCGAGGGGTTTTAGCCAGGGTATTAACTGGCTTTGTCGGGTGTTGCCTTGTTTCATTGTTTGGGAGATTTGGAAAAGTCAAAATAAAGCTAGATTTGAGAATATTGATATGAAAGTCGAATCAATCATTGGGGATGTTATTGATCAAGTTTCTTTTGTTGTCAAGGTTTTTCAGATTAACTTCAAGTTTTTTTTATGGAGATATTGATATTCTTAGGCACTTCTCAATAAGTTCTAGCTCGACTTCTACTAAGCTGTTGAGATTTGTGGTGTGGAAATCTCCTTCTCTTGAGCTTTTTAAGCTTAATAAGGATGGGGTTGTGAAGGGTAATCCTGGGCGGATTTCGGGTGGAGGTGTTTTTCGAAATTCTCATGGAAAGTTGCTTTTTGCTTTTTCTAATTTCTATGGAGTGGGTACTAATATGGTGGCGGAAGCAAAAGCTGTCTTGGATGGTTTAAACTTTGCTGCTCTTTTGGTATGTCTTCGCTTTGGCTTGAAATTGATTCGGAGATCCTTTTGATGATTTTGATATTGGATTACCATATTTCGTGGTCTATTTGGTATGAAGTTCAGCAAATTAAAAAGATCATGTTTGTAAGTACCCAAATCCGGATCGTCAAAATCCGTTAGAAAGTTAACCAGAATCCGTTAACTGGCCCGCTCCAGGTTAACCGGAACCCGTTAAGTTTCCCGTTGCCAAGCCAACGAGACGTCCCGGGACTGCCCCGTGCATCCCGACGTCAAAGCGTACTCAACACACGTCGTCGCACGTAAAAGTACGGCTTTCCCTGAAAAATGCACTTTCCGGGGGCATTTCAGACATTTTCCGGACTGTTATTTTAAAAACGGACAAAACTGGGAAATAATGGCACGAACTCCCATGGCCTGTGAGTCACAGGGACACGTGGCTTACATGCCACAGCTCCCCCATCACCCTTCAATCAAATTCAGAGTGAAAAGATAAAAATACCCCTAGTATACAGTCTCAGTCCGGCCGGACTCATTTGCAGGAAATTCAGAATTGCCAGCAAGCCCCTCCAATTTCCAAAGTTTCACAAAACCCCCCTGATTTCACCCTCAGTCCGTCCGAACTCATCATGAATTTTCACCTATAAATACAGAGGCTGTAAAAGCCATTTGAAACAACAAAAAATCACTCCCTTTCACCAAAACCCACGGCCTAAACTGGTTTCACCCCTCCCCGAGCCCCGGTTTTACCTCGTTTTGCATGAAAACTCCGTATTTCAATCAAATACAACCCCCGCCACCTCGAAACACCGTTCCAAACACCTTTTCACATCCCGTATACGTCCCCCGAGCCAAAGGAGCCGACCCTAGCCATAGGTAGCTCCCTCTATCTTTAAACTCTCATTTCGTCCCGGTTTACGCGCCAGTCGCTACAACCGTTTCGGACGACGATGTTGAAATGTAGACGTCATCGTCTAAACGAGGCCCGATACGTTTTAGTCTGCGATCCTCTTCTCTTCCCGTAAGAGAAGTAATCTCGGGTTAAAACGGCGTTCCTGCCCCGTTCCGTTTACTTTTATGTCATTTACCATTCCGGATCGTTTGATCCGTCGAACGTCATTTAAATTCCTGTCATTTACAAGTCCGGACCGTTTGATCCGTCGAACGTCATTTACTTTCAAGCAACTTTACAATTCCGAGCCGTTTGGCTCGTCGATCGTACTTTACAATTCCGGATCGTTTGATTCCGTTGATACCACACTTTAAATACTGTCATTTACAAAGTCCGACCCGTTTGGATCGTGATAGTATTTACTTTTCAAAGTCCGAGTCGCAACCCGATTCGTTGATCGCATATCATTTAATACGTTTTTTCCGTAAAAATCATTAAGAATGTAATGCCCGGTTCAAACCGGAGTTCGACCTTCAAACTTTCTTTTAAAACTCGCGAAATGACGTTTGGCATCCAAACGCTCATCTTCAAAACTCAAAATCCGACGTTTGACATTCAAACGCTCTTTTCTTAAAAGTCAACATTTGACACTTAAGTTAAGCAGTCAAAATCAGCATTCGCGCCACTTTTCCTAAAACTTCAAAACCGACGTTTGTCATTCAAACGCTCGCCTTTTCAAACAGAACACCTAATCAACGTTTGACATTCAAACCAAGATTAAGCTTGTCATTCAAGCCCCCATTTCAAAATGCAAACACACACACACGCACACGTTTTTGAGAAAGGTAGAAAGACTCGTCATACGAGGCGTTTCGGGTGATCTCAATATACTCTTCTCGAAACGTAACGTGACCTCCGAACCTAACAATCTATGGTACTAAAAAAGCTTTTTACTAGTTTTTGCTACCAATAAAAATGACCCCCCGTTTTCAAAGCCTTTTTCTAAGTTTTTGCTACCAATAAAAATGACACCATTTTCAATCAATAGCCATTTCTCAACGTTTGGTCTCAAAATACAAAAACCGCGTGGCGACTCCTCTCCTTCTCAAAAAAAAAAGCGAGGTCTCAGACACCAACCCTCCACGAAAGACAACCGTCTTTCGCATCGCGCGAAATCCGGGTAATTTCAATTGGCGACTCCGCTGGGGAAGAGGATACTTTTTTCAAAACTACCGTTGTTTTCAAAAAAAAAGCCTTACGTGGATCAAACTTTCGTTTACCCTTCCTCGTTTTCGTGTGCGTGTGTTACTTTAAACCTCGAACGGTTTTTTTCAAGGGCATTACATTATCGTCTTTTCAAAATCATACCATGTTTGTGCATTTCCATTCATGCTTGATTTTCCTGCTATCTTTTGAACTGCGCATCAAAATTCTTTAAGACACATTCTGAAAAATCTCTGTTTTACTCAGAAAAAGAATTTTAGTGACCGCACACTACTCGCACTTGCTGCCTCGGTACACCGCACTTCACGTGCACATGCTGCCTCGGTATACTGCACACTACGACTCGTAACCCGGGATGACCATTCAGTTGCACCTCGGTTGGTCTGCCAGACACCTTTTGAGGGCGCACGGGGTTGTCCCAAACAGCCCATCCTAGCCCGTGTAAGCCATGCACTCTTTGTTTCACACTTCGTCCAAGACCCCGGTTGGTTTTTTGGCTTGGTACGTGTCATAAAGCCTAAGTGTATGTTTTTACGCCGGGTTCCACCACGAGTCAAGCTCGAGATATTGAGACCGAAGGTCGTTCCCGACCCGAAGTCTTGAGCTTTTCAGCCTTGACTTTGACGTGGAGCTCTGTCAAAAAATATACCCGAAGGTTCAATGTGACACCGTGTCACCAAACCCTCACCGTATGCACCGTGCCAGCCACAACTTGGCCAACGCCAAAAGCTAAGGCCCCTCGCGCAAGCGAGTCAGGAGAGGTCATGCCGAAATTTTGGCACGATCCCCGCCTTAACTTAAGGACGTTGACTTCGACTGTGGCCCGTGCGTCACATACGTTGGAAGTTTGCGTGATCAGCTAGCCTTAAGTTCACTTTTTCTTTTGTCGGTGGAACTCGCTTGCCTTATAGGACCTCGCTCGGGATTGTCCATCCCGAGAAGATGATCTACAAATGGAAACGAGGGGCTTATAAGCGTAGTGACGAGATCCACTGATTAGAGCTTTAGGGTTAGTTGCGAAAAAGAAGACACGCTCTTTTCCAACCAATTAGGACTCTGAGAAAACGCGTTTTAAGTAAACATTAATCGGTAACTGCACATTGCACAAGCCCGAAACCTTGAGCCAAATTCCCTTTTCCGAAGCCTAAACCCTGCCTTTCGTTCCCTGTAGCGAGCAGAAAGTGGTTCAGATTTCCGGGTCAGCGCCTCACCAGAGTCACAGTTACGGCAGCGTCAGACAGTTCTTCGGTTCCCTCAGTTCCCTCAGCCGGAATATCCGACATGTCTAGCTCACCGAGAAATCGTGACGGAGAAGGACCCCCGCCACCGGTAACAGATATGAATTTGGAAGAAGCCATCCGGGCTTGTGAGGTTCACAAGAGGCAGAAAGAAGATCAGCAGAATTTCGTGGTACAGCTTCTGAATGAGCGAGGTATAGCAGCTATCCCCCAGTCAAACGGTACTTTCGTCCTGGTCGAGGACGACGATTCCCCAAAACCAGTTCCTCAAACCTTCAACCAGGTTCCTCCCCCGCCAACTTACGGGATGCCTTCGAACCAAGGAAATAGCCGACCTAGGCTTCACGTTGCCACCTCTCAGGGCAACCCTGTCATATATGGCAAAGCCAGTACTACTCCCATCACTCAATACCACCAGGGCACCGCTGGACCATCTCAAACAGATGCCAATATCCTTCAATACCCTCCTGGGTTCATCCCATTACCTTTACACGAATCCCAAAACACCGGGGACAAACCCCGATACAGTCCAGAAAAGGCCCCCATATATCCACATATATCAAGCCTTCCACCTCCAATCACTACCGCTCACATGGCAGCACCTGGCGCCGAGCCTCAAAGTCCACCACTGGACCCCACCTTAGCCTGGATGGTCGAACAGATGAAAGACCTGAAAGCCACCATGAGCAGCTCAAAGCAAGAAACGCTCAAATCCACAGATCTGGGAATGGTCACGCCTCTCCCTGCCAAGTTCCGAATGCCGGAGATGGACCGATTCGACGGAACCAAATGTCCTCAAACGCATGTCGACACCTATGTTCTCGGCATGAGAGCAAAAGGAGCAACCCTCCAGCAAATGGTCAACTACTTCCAGGATACGCTCAAAAGTTCAGTGTTATGATGGTTTCTAAGGGTCAAGCCTGCGGATCGCCACACCTGGGATCAGATCAGTAACATCTTCCTAGAATGGTACAGATCCAACTTGGAGTGGGAAATGAGTCGTGAGAACTTAATCACCACTGAGCGGAAAGCAGATGAAAGCGTCAGAGAATTCTACAAGAGGTGGAGTTGGAAGCTCTCCGAGATCATGGAGCCACTCTCCAAGGATGAACAGATGCGGATCTTCAAGTCCTGCTTAAGACCGTCCATCAGAACTCTCATCAGTCATCATTTCTTCCCAGATCTCTGGGCCATGGTCAATGCTGGCTCACAGTTCGAGAAGGATCTCAAGGAGAAGTTGGCCACTGCACAGCCATACAAATACCGATCGGCAGTTGCATTCAATCCCGCACCGGCCCCCGGCAAAGGGAAAGATACGTCTGTTAACTACATCCATCAGGGACAACAGTCGGGCAACAGAAACCCAGTCCCGCAAAGCAATAAATCCACTCAGAAGCAGCCTGCCGTACACTTCGACAAGTAGGACATGCCGCTGAGTAAGATGCTTGAAGGGTTAATCAAGGAAGGTCTCCTTAAACCCGTTGCAAATTACAAACCCAAGAATCCCGTAGTCAATGCTGACAAGAGCAAGTACTGCGCCTTCCATCAGTATCACGGCCATACCACCGACAATTGCCTGGGGTTACGGTACGAAATTCAGAACCTGATAGAGGAAGGAAAATTGGAGCGTCCCCGTGGGCCCAATACAGTCGAAAACCCCTTTCCAAATAACAACAGTGTGAATTCCATTGAATGGGTGCCCAAGAAGATTGCCGCCGAGCCAGTTCCTCCGCCTCTTCCAGTCAGGTCATCAAATGTCCACATCAGCTACGATGTTTGTGACTGCTCTGCCTGCCTGGAGTACGAGTCTCAAGACATAGCCAGGAGCAATCCTCCGAGAAAACAAAAGAAGAAGTCCTCTCAACAGAAACTGAGAGAAAGATACGAAGCTGGAGACACCAGTGTGGGTACACTCGGAGAGCCATCCGGGAGGTTCGATTACTACGTACTCTACTCCAGCCAGTCGCCCCTTCCTCCAGGCCATGCAGATTTAGAGCAGACAGGGGTGGAAAAGCCGAAAAGTCCTGCTGACACCAGAGTTCAGGCCTCAGGGCACCGAAATACCTCAGATTTTGACAATCTCCCTGCCAGTCAGAAGCCTAACCCCTTGCGGGATCAACCAAGGTTCAATTTGCCCAACTTCAGAGCACGGGCCGGCAAAGGAAGATCTAAGTCAGCTTGGCACTCGCACTCGATCAACGTGCTAACCAAGGGCAGCAACCGCCATAAACAACCTCAACACAATCCCGAGGCTCCAGCAAAGGCTTTACCTCGCAAGAGGAAGACAGGAAACGGATGGCTAGATGACTCTCCTTCTCCGGGTAGAGACCAGATCTACGATTCCCGACTGTATGGCAGTATGATCACTTTCTGTGACGAAGACCTGCCGAGAGATGCCTCGGGGCACAATGAAGCCTTGTACATCACTCTCAAGCTCAACACCATATCACTCCCCGGAGTATTGGTAGACAACGGATCAGCCGTTAACGTCCTCCCTCTCAGCATGATGCGAGCCCTACGCATCAACGAAAGCCACTTGATTCCATCTACCCGGACTATCAAGGACTACGAAAACACGTCTCGTCACATCCTGGGGACGGTGACTCTGGAGCTCTGGTTCAAAACCCAAATGGTGCCAGCAAAATTCCAAGTGATGGACATTCCATCCGAATTCACAGCTCTGTTGGGACGCCCTTGGCTACATCACATGAAAGCCATAGCTTCCACTCTCCATCAGTGCTTCAAGTTCATTAACCGTCAGGGAGATCTCGAAGTCATCAGAGGAGACAGTTTCCTCATAGGAAACAAAGCCGAGATAACAGCCAAGCGTGCCCGCAGCCAGGCGCCGAGGCTACCTCCTTCAAATCGACCAAGGGACTATCGGGGCAAATCTCATCAGAATCCCTCAGAGTCCGGAGATGCTAACTATGTCAGTGTCCTCGAGCAGGCAGACCCTCAAGCAGTCCGATACATCAAGTTCAATTGTCGTTTCCAACATTTGGAGGCAGACTGGAAAGAGACACTGAGCATCGCCATGATGCGGGCACATAAACCCCCTGTCTCCGATCGGAGATTCGTCAGCATCCTTTAATCCTACTCTCTGGTCCCGCCAGGCGAGGAAATCTTCGTGATAAAGGTCAACGAGCATCGTCACACTCGTGATGAATGTATGGCAGTCGTATGGGATGTCATCCACGAGGAATTGCCCGCTGAACCCCTCTTCTCCAGCGAAGGGCATGATGTTTTCCTAGCAGCTCCTACAGCGCAGCAGGACGTGAGGCGTCCCTACATCTGGGTTGAACCGTCAGACGGTGACGAATCAGGACTCTCCGGAGTCGAGGACGCGGCAGACCCGCGGGCAGATCCCTACATTCACATGCTCAGTTTCGAGGACGGCACCCGTTCCGATCAGGTCACCTACGATAAGGGCTCCAATACCATGGAGATTGTCAAGCTCAAACTCCAGTACAGGCAGTTATCTGACAATTAGAAGCAACTGGTTGACACGACAAAGAACCCCTCTGATCAAGTGACTGACGACGACTTCGTCAACATCATCTATTCCAGATATCCTGATGATGCCAAGGATCTGGTCCTTATTATCAGATTCTGCAACGCCAAAGTTACCCTCGACGACTGCCTGCTCATGGTAAACGAGGCCCTGGCTAATCGAGCTCCGAGCTCATCATCACTTTCGACTACCAGCCCCAGTGGCAACCGACCCGTGCCGTCAGTCAAGCTTAAAGCCACAAGCGCCGCCAAGGCCAAGGGAAACAGCGAAGGAGACAAAGCTCCCTGCCCCGCTACAAATCAGATCAACCTCGGGAACGCTTTCGGCAGCCACCCCAAAAACATCTGTGAAAGTCTTCCCCGCAAGACAGAGTCAGCTTCCGACGAGGGAAAGGACCACCTCAGCATCAACATACTCAAATTCGATTCTGCTCCCAGACGTCACGGCCACGGATTTAGACATCCTGCCAGCAAACTGCTAGCTTTGATAGACTTAGCAATCCAGCGAGATCACGAGACTGTCAACCTCGCAGAGTTCAACACCCCCGTGTGTTCAATCAAGCAAATATGGGCAAACTTCTTGGTAGCCGAGATTAAGGAGGGCCGCATGGAATGTCCCAGCCCGACTTCCTTTGTCAATATAATCCAAGTGTTTCCGCCATTCGGCGATTTGGATGTGATCACAGTTCTAGACACTAGTCAGACGGCGCGCACCTACGGAGAATGTTTAGCTCTCGCAAGGAAAGCCCTCATGGAACTAGCCGCTCAAGAGAACCGTCTCTGGGACGAAAACCAAGCTCAAAAGACCCACAGGGACCAAGCCCTTAAAGTGTCACAAGAAGCTTCAGACAGAAAGCTAGAGGCCACTCTAGACCAGTTCGACCTCAAGGGTTTTGCTCACGGCAACTTCCTGGACTACCGTCTGTTCTCATCAACCCCCTCTACCAAAGGAGGGTGGTCAACGGTCTCGATGACCTAGAAGATTGAATGGCACAGCAGAACGAATACCAACACTTATCTCCTCGAGGAAAGCAAGTTCTCTGTGAAAGCGGCAACGAAGACGATGAAACCATTCTCTTCCATGCCAGACATGAAGTTAACAAAACCGGAATCCCAAAGGTCCTGGGAGGATGGGGACAGATCATTTTCGCACTCAAATTGAAAGGCCAACTGAGAGAGGAAGGTCTATTCAAAAGGAATAGAAAGATAGAAATACATCTCCAGCAACTGCTTAAGGAGATTCCACAGTCTGCGGCATTCGTTTACAGAAACGATTAACTGGGACAGTAACCAGTTACATGGGCAGATGTTCAGGAAGCCGTGTACTCACCTTCTGACATACCCGCCACTCAGATAAAGAAGAAGGGAAAGCTCTTCCCGATGGAGGTTTACCTAGACTGCCGCACGCGATTCAAAGAAGCACTGGCTATTCTCACGAGGGAAGAAACACAGGCACTAACTCTCGACGCAGGCTCCGCTGCAAGAAAATTGATCTGGGCCAAGAGCGGAGGAAAATTGGCAAACCATGAATATCGCCAAACCCAACTCCAGAATGCCCTGAGCATGCTCAGCAAGATGGAAAGGATAGCAGTATACCGTGAAGAGATCAAGGAGACTGTTCGCTTGAACCAAGAACTCTCCAACCTCCCCTGGAGGGTCAGCAACGCACAGTTCAGTTCTGGCAACCACTGTTGCGCATTGACGTTCGAACAGCTGCGGCAATCCATAAACTACCTCCCCGCGGAGGCACCCAAGCCAGTATCCTGGGACAGAATCCGAAAAGCTGCCGAAGCTCCCGGGAACACATCTACAGTCAACGAATTGAGGGAAGACATATGGCCCTATGCTACGAGGAATCCTCCTCTGACTATGGCTCAACTCAAAGCAGCCTGTTCAGAAAGGACCAAGCCTGATATCAGCGTTCTAACCCGATCGGGTCAAATTCATGCATCACCACCTAAGGCCACTAAAAAGCCAGCGGAGCCAGAACCGCAACCCGGCCTGCCTGAAGACGCAAGTTCCGTGAAAGAGGACTCGATCCCCACTCAGCTCAAGCAGACCCAGGCGAACATTTCCCTTTGGTCCCTGCTCATGTCCTAATATCCTCACAAGCTCAAGCTAGAGGAAAGTCTGGCCCGTACCATGGTCCCCGTGGACGCAACCCCAGACGAAGTCATTCAGATGATCGGCAACATCCACTACGGCAACATTATCACCTTCACAGATTTGGACCTGCCAAAATTTGGGGCTGATCACAATGAGCCGCTCTACATCACAGTCCAGCTGGACGGGCGTCGCCTTCCCCGCGTGTTGGTAGACGGAGGTTCCGGAATGAATGTCTTGCCCGCCAAGATGATGGACCTGCTGGACATCAAGCCCACAGATCTGAAGCCTTCAGTCCACACTGTCAAGGCCTATGATTCTACTTCCCGTACAGTTCTCGGGGTTGCTACTCTTAATATCTGGTTCGGCAAGCGGATGATCCCCACCGAATTCCAAGTGTTGGACATTCCAATCACTTTCACAGCCATCCTGGGGCGTCCCTGGCTGCATCAAATCAATGGCGTGGCATCCACCCTTCACCAGTGCATCAAGTTCATGCAAGGCAACGAGCTAACCACAGTCTACGGAGACAGCGTCACCACTGAGGGGACCATCACCGACATTCCAGTGTTAGAAATCAAGCATAATGATGACATGGCATTAACTGGATTCACTCTGGAGACCTCCAAGATCCAAATATGCAACGTGGACCTTCCACTGTTTCAAGACAAGATCCCTCCCGCCATGAAGATGATGAAACTCATGAACTTCATCCCAGGACTGGGGCTCGGCAAAAGGTTACAGGGCCAACACCAAGTCATCGAGGTCAAGGACCACACCACGGTCCAGGGGCTTGGTTATGTGCCAACACCGGCTGACATCAGGGAAAACAAAAGGCTCGCCCGCACCAAGGCAGCAGCTCGCAAAAGGGGAACCTCAGACGGCACACCCAACCTCCGACCTTACAGTTTCGACCTCGCTCATTACTTCACCAAGGGAACCGACAGCAGAACTGAGGGGACCGACAAGGGAACCGACAGCAGAACTGAGGGGACCGACAGCGGAACCGACAGCAGAACTGAGGGGACCGACAGTGGAACTGATGAAGATGAGAAAGAAGCAGGGATAGTCAGCACAGAGACTACAAAAATAATGGAACAGCTAGCACGGGACCTCAAGCATTTCAGAGGACTCAAGGCTAATCCGATTAGGGGAGCGTTCCTTGACATCACAGCTCTACCTGGACCAATTGCCACCATAGTCCAACACGAGTACACATTCAAAGGAATCCCAGACATAGAAGAGTAACTCAGGGTACTCTTCACGGGAAACAGATTGTTCGGATCAGCTGTCGAGGCCACATTCGAGACAGTAATGCCAAAGCAGAAGGAACCAGAATTCATAGAAGACGCTCTCAGTGGACCAGCTCTACAGAGTCTCTTTGAAGAAGTCATGGAGGTGCCAAACCTGATTGACCTGGGCTCCGAAAACAGCATGATTGCCATGATTGGGACAGCAGAAGCCAAGCCTCTCGATCCCCGAACCCTCATCAAGCATCCAGTAATGCCACTGAAGAACTGGGTTACTTTCACCGGACCAAGGGCAAGCCAGGCAGAAATGGAAGACAAGCTGGGCCTGCACCCACATCTCCCTAAACCCGGTCTCAAACCCTCTGAGTCAGTCCTTGCAAAAGTCCAGTCCTCTGAGTCGTCCAACGGCCTTACGCCGGAAGACTGTGATAATGTAGCCAACCATGTATTTCCGTTCTCTTTTAATGAAAAGTCTGACCTTTCGGAGTATCCCCTCATTGCCACTTTAACAACTGATAAGTTAACAAACAACTTAAAAGACGTTAATAACTCAATTGATAAAGAAGCCGGCACATTAAACGAACAATACATTAAAGAAGTTCTCAAGCGTGTAGTTGACTAAGAGGACAATCGGGCCCAACCTACCGAAGAGGTTATGACCAAAGTGAACCTTGGGTCAGTGCAAGAGCCTAAAGAGACACAAGTGGGCAGTTTCTTCGCCGATGCAGAAAAGGAAGCCCTGATAAACCTCCTCCGGGAGTATGTTGACGTGTTCGCCTGATCATACCAGGACATGCCAGGACTCGATCCCTCGATCGTGGAGCACAGGATTCCCCTGGATCCCGGATCCAAGCCTGTCAAACAGAATCTGCACAAGATCAAGCCAGAGTGGTCCTTGCAAGTGAAAGAAGAGATTGAGAAAATGCTCCGAGTTGGCTTCATCAGAGTGATTGAGTACCCGACCTGACTCTCCAACATCGTGACGGTCACCAAGACCAATGGAAAGGTCAGATGCTGTGTGGATTTTCGGGATCTCAACAAGGCCAGCCCTAAAGATGATTTCCCACTGCCTAACATCGACATGCTAGTCGACACCACGGCAAATTTCAAAGTAAAGTCCTTCGTGGATGGGTTCGCTGGATACAACCAGATCAAGATGTTCGAGGAAGATCAAGCCAAGACTGCTTTCACCACCCCGTGGGGGACATACTGCTACACGGTCATGCCGTTCGGTCTGAAGAACACTGGGGCTACTTACCAGCGGGCTGCAACAGCCTTCTTCCATGACATGATTCACAAAGAACTCGAAGTATATGTCGACGACATGATCATCCACTCCAGAGGATCAGACATGCAGCACATGACAGATCTGAGAAAGTTCTTCAACAACTCAGAAAGCACTCCATGAGATTGAACCCTACCAAGTGCACCTTCGCCGTCAAGCGAGGCAAAGTACTGGGGTACATGGTTACAGAAAGAGGTATCGAAGCCGATCCCAAGAAAATCAAGGCCATCATCGACATGAAGCCGCCTCAGACCCTGACAGAAGTGAAAAGTTTTATGGGAAGACTTCAGTACATCAGTCGCTTCATCAACCAGTTGACATCTCTCTGCGAGCCAATGTTCAAACTGATGAAGAAGAATGCCGACATCAACTGGGATGCCGAGTGCCAAATAGCTTTCGAGAAAATCAAGACATACTTGGTGAATCCCCCAATTCTGTGCCCGCCACATGAAGACAAGCCACTACTCCTGTACTTGACAGTAACAGACACGTCAATCGGAGCAATGCTGGCCCAAGAACAGAAAGATTCCAAGGTTGAGCATGCAATCTACTTCGTAAGCCGGAAGCTTCAAGGAAGTGAACTCAGCTACTCAGCTACTCAGCATTAGAGAAGACTTGTACCACCTTGGTATGGGTAGTCAGGAAACTGAAACACTACATGCAGTCACATTCAGTGCTCCAGGTCTCCAAAATGGATCCCGTCCGATATCTCTTTGACAAGCCATCCCTGTCAATGCGACTAGCCAAGTGGTCATTCTTCCTGGCTGAGTTCGACATCAAGTACATGGTCAAAAAATCAACAAAGGGCAGAGTAATGGCAGATCAGCTGGCAGACTTCCCAAGCAGTGAACCTAAGGGTCCTGATCCGCAATTCCCGAATGACAGAATCTTTTCACTCGACAGCGTAAACCGCTGGCAACTCTTCTTCGATGAGGCAGCCAACAAGAAGAGGAATGGTATTGGAATGCTCCTTGTCGATCCCAAGGACGAGCACACTCCCATAGCCATCAAACTGAATTTTGAAACAACCAACAATGCCACAGAATACGAAGCCTGCGCAGCCGGTTTGGAAGCCGCTCTCGAGCGCAACATCTCAGAACTGGAAGTATACGGAGACTCAGCATTGATCATCAATCAAGTGTCCAACAAATGGAAGACGGTAGATTCTGGCCTTCAGAAGTACCACTCGTACATGGAGGAGCTCATTGCTCAGTTCAAGGACATCTCTTTCCATTATTTGCCAAGAGACAGGAACCGTTTCGCAGATGCCCTAGCTACCCTAGCATCTCTTGTCGAAATTCCCAACGGGAAATCAATAAAACCCCTCAGGATAGACAGACGGGAAACACCCGCCTATTGCTATGAGATCGAAATAAAAAATGAAACGATCGACGAACCCTGGTACAATCAAATCTACTAGTACCTCCAAAATGGAGAAGCTTCCTTCACAAATGAAGATGGAAAATACAAAGAAGGGATCAAAGCCAAAAATATGATGGCATTAAAATGCCTGGCATCCCATTTTGTCATTCTGGGGGGTATATTGTACAAGAAGCGCCACCAAGGGCCACTCCTTCGGTGTGTAAACAAAGAAAAAGCCAGCGAGCTAATGAACAAAGTTCACAACGGAACCTGCGGTCCGCACATGAACGCCCGAGCATTGACACAGATCATTCTCCGTATGGGATACTATTGGATATCGATGGAAATGCATCGCATCCGGTTCGTCAGAAGCTGCGACAAATGTCAATGGTTCTCCAACCTCAATCACATCCCTCCTCATGAACTCTATTGCATGACTACGCCATGGCCTTTCGCCACATGGGGAATCGACGTCATCGGCAATATCACTCCACCAGGGAGCAATGGTCATGAGTTCATATTAGTCGCAGTCGACTACTTCACCAAATAGGTAGAAGCCAGATCGTACAAGGTACTGAATTCCAAGAAGGTGGCCGAGTTCATCAGAGAGAACATCATGTGCCGATACGGAGTGCCCAACGAGATCATATCCGACAATGGGACCCACTTCAAAGGAGATTGTGACCAACTGCTAATCGAATTCAGAGTTACACGTCACAAGTCTTCTCCCTACGCACTACGTGCACCAATGGTGCAAGAGAGGCAAAGAAACAAGACTCTCGCCATGATAATCAGAAAGTTGACCACCAGAGGTCGGGATTGGCCCGAAAAGCTACATCTAGCCCTCTGGGGATACAAAACATCAGTCAGAACCGCCACAGGGGAGACTCCGTTCGCACTTACCTATGGAATGGAAGCAATGTTACCCGTGGAATTGGAAATTCCATCCCTCCGAGTTCTCTTGGAAAACGGGATCAATGAAGTCGAATGGCTATAGAGCCGTCACGACGAACTTGCTCTACTCGATGAGAGCAGATTGAAAGCCATGGAACACACTCGAGCCTACCAAAGCAGAATGGCCCGAGCATTCGATAAGAAAGTCAAGATCCAAGACATCAAAGAAGGCGACTTGGTGCTAAAGAAAAGCCTCCTACGCAGACCAATCCCCTCGGAAAGTGGGAGCCTACCTGGATAGGACCGTTCGTGGTACAAAGAATCTTCTCCGGAGGAGCCATGAAGTTAGCAGATTTAGACGGGAACTCTTTCGTTAACCCCGTGAACGGAAGCAAGCTCCGCAGATACTTCGTTTGAGGAAGAGCACGAGTCAACTCTCCTTCCCCATACACCACCCCTCAGTAAAATTAAAGTGCTAAAAGAGTAATACCCAACTGGATACATTCCCAACAATGATCCAGGTAAAAAATAGGGTCGCACTTCTTTTGTCTTTGCTTTTCTCAAATTCACCTAAAGTGTCGAACTACGGTGACCTGAGTCCCTTAGTCCAATTGTAAAAGGGGAACGTAGGCAGCCATCATTGGTTCGGTCTCAAAAACAAAAAAAAAATAATAAGCATCAATTGCTTGTGTTTCAAAAAACTCTTTTCAATTAACCTACAAATTTATTACGGTTAAAACAATCTTTGATGAGTTCAAGCATGGTCAACTCTTGACTCGCTACACGCTAGCAAAACTACAATAAAACATTAATCAGTTAATGTGTCTACAATGACAGTGGGTGGATACTCTGGACAACAAGGTCAACCTAGTTTCCCGTACTTGGTCCTTCATCCTTCTTCCCCTTCCCTTTTCCACGGCGAGTTTTCTTCACCTTCACGGGGAATATTCCGGTAGTCCTTCTACCTGGCTCAGGGACCCTTCCCGACGCCTCCATCAAACCTGTAGCTGCCAACGCAGCCCTTTCCCTAGCTCTGTCTTGAGCCGTCTCTCTTCGAGCCATCATAACCGTGCTTTGACCGGCCTCCCGATCAGCATTGGCCTCATAGTCAGCCATGTCGTCCCCAGTACGATTCTGAGGGTTAGCTCCTGCTTCACCCCTCCTCAAAGTCGAGCTGTCAAGGTAGTCACGACCCAACAGCTCACTCCATCTCCATAAGATAGCCATCTGTGTCTCCCCTATACACTCTTCGTACTGGGTTCGTATCTCGCGTAGACGTAACGCTGCCCCTCTCCGGTGAAAGAGAACCCCGGCAGAAAGGACGTGTATTGCCACAACCGTGTGAGCAATAGCGTCGAAGGATCTTCCATCGCCAGAGATCCCACCTCAAAGGTAGCAAGATGAACTAAACCCGTCGGTGGCACCTGCTCCACTCGCATCGTCGCACCAGCGATGGAATGTAGAAAGACGTCTGGGACAACCCCGGTACTCTGACAACCAAGAGACCCCCCTGAGCGGTCCGACAAGTCTGTAACTTCCAGTGAGGAACCCACCATCGCAAGTGATGCATGCGGAGTCTGGCCATCCAGAGCTCCAGTTCAGCCTGATTGCCCCCTATCACCAGAGGACGTCGAGAGAAGGACCAAGCGTCACAAGACACTGGCACCTCGGGCATCATCTGCAACCTCTCCCTCAACCACATGGTAAGCATAGCGGGACTCCCTCCCCACATATATCGTCTGCCGGTCGCCATCCGACCTATGCCCAGGAACGTCTCGCCCAAGACCAAAGGCACGATGTCTCCCCCGTTCCGGCACTGCCTCACCAGGTCCAGTACGCTGTGATGGCACACACCCAGGGACGTGAATGTGAACAAAGTGGCAATCGCGCACAGAGCAAACGCGTCCCACGCAAAAATGCTCCCCTCACTACCAGCAAATCTATCGGGCAGCCCCGAAATGTCGACATAATCAGTATTCAATATCAGCATCCCGTATGCTTCTCCAGCCGAGATACCAAGCAGAGACACTAGCTTCTCAACAGTGTCCATGCCACCAGCATAGGAAAGAACTAGCTGTTCCGTCTCAGGTCCTCCTAGAATGGCCCGGAAATCTTCGAACGTGGGTGTTAATGTTAAGATCATGTGTTGCCATGAATGTTATCCCAAAGTGTTGCAAACCAGTGTTGCCACTGGTGTTGCCAAAAGTGTTGCCATTTGGAATTGGCGACACTGAGTTAGTTACTGTATTTTTTCACAAATATTAATGGGTAAATTAATGTTTATATAACAGTAGTTAGTCACCTTAAAATGAGCTTGAAATCAGCAACAGAATATGCCCAGGCGAGAATTACGAAGAGGAGGAATTAACAAATAAACATGTGTTTATTTGTTTAATTTATGACCAAGCAAAGAGATATTTTATTCAGCTATTCTGGGGGAGAACAAGTCAGAGTACAAGGCAATCAAAGCTAAGAGGTACAAGCAAGAGAAGCAAGAGAAGACTAGGTCTCCTACAAATGAGGCGAGAAGGGATAAATGGAGGAAACAAACTCAAGGCTATTAGCTGATCATTTGAGTAGGCTCCAAGACTTTGTGGCCTATAAATAGTGCAGTGGATCTTCATTGAAGATCATCCAATTCAGAAAACGCAAATCTGCACAAGAAAGTAGAATTCTGCTCTCAAGTGTTGCCATTCAGTGTCGACAACACTTTATCCAACACTCGAGAATTTCATATAGATTTTTATATTTTTGTGAGGTTTTGAGTGTTCATTTTCAGAGAGAATTTGTGTATAAGTTGTTCCTTATATCAGGGTTCGTTTATCATTAAGGAACTTCTTCGACCTTGTATTGAATTCATATTATTAATAGAAAGGTCTTGCCTTCTTGGCACCCATCAAGTTATATATTTATATAACTTGATAAAAATTATATTCTTGTGTATTGCTTTAATTCTTCCGCTGCAATTTATATTTATTTCTATTGATTTGTGTTTTTCTAGAATTGGTGAATGTGTTGTTGTTAGTGTCATCAACACTAAAGACAACACTCGTGAATTTCATCTCACCTTGTGAGTTTCGCCTCACAAGTTCCAAGCCATAGACAATTTCAGTGGGAGTGATTTCGTTGTACGAGAAGTTGTACACATTCCTCCATACGCCCCAGAAACGAGCCGCGGCTCTCAAAAGATCCCAATCTGGCATGAGCTCCTTCAAAGCCCAAACAGATTTCATCCCGTAACAACTTTCGAAAAACCCTTTGTTTTGGCTCGTGTGGTTCCGTACCCACGACTGGAAATTTTCCAAGTATCGCTCTTGCATCCGAGACGATAGCTTAGGAAAGGAAGCCATGAAAGAAAGTGAAGGAAGCCTTAGGAATTTGAAAGAAATTCAGCCAACTGATCAAGGCAAATGCGCAGTTTCTTACAAATTGCAAAGCTGAAACTGCAATTTAAAAGATTCTGGAAATTCATCCTCAGTCCGGCCGGACTCTCTCTGTAGTTGACTTGGTCAACTCTGCAGCCAGCTGCTCTTAAATTGGAAACAATTCCAAACCAAGCCCTGTTCATGCTTTTGTGAATCTGCATGCTCCCATGGTTTCAATCAACCACTGCCAACACCTCTTCCGCCCCGGGCTCGTGCAACAGTGCAATTAATTAAAAATCAGTGCATATAGGCATAAATTTTGACCCGTTCAATTTTTCATGCATGTTTCGTTTTTGATCAACCTACTTGCTTATTTGCCAAAAATAGAAGGAGGTAATCACTAAATAGATGTGCAAAGTACAGGTTCCGCCTCAAGGGCGCCTTTTCAAATACAGGTCAAATTATTTCTGGACAATACACGCATTTTGTCTAAAAAAGCAATAAAAGAGGACTACTCAGAGTCCTGCTCGTCATCCGAGCACTCGATGCACTGCTCCGCAGCAGCCGGATCCGTCGAGAACAGATAATCTCCGAATTCCTCCGGGCGGGAATACGCGAAAGGCCTCCTCTGCGCCTGCGAACTCGAGGACTCTCCCTACTCGTGCCCCGAGTGCGAAGAAGGACGAGCTCCAAACCCCGCCGTTCCGCCCAAGAACTGGCCAAATCCCTGCACAAAGTCCGCTCCACCAGCCGTGGAAGCAGACGAACCTCTCGGCCTAGACGGCCTCGACTCACGAACATCCACACTCCTCCGGGAACTACACCTCAGGAACTCCACGAGCCTCCTAGCGTAGTTGGCCCACCCGTCCAACTGTCTCACCGCCTGATTGTACGTGCGACCAGACACCTGCAAACCAGGAAAGTCGTCAGAAGACAAGCAGAAAGTACAGATGCAACATTTGCAGAATGCTACTATCAAATGCAGAAAATAAAAAGCACTCACCGAAGCGTTGGGGTCCACCCTGTACTGAGGCCTCGGCTCCTCCGGAATAGGGATCACCAACCGTCTACGGGAACCATCCAGCCCCTCATACGCCAGGCTAGCGCGTGGGAGCGGGAGATCTCGGGGATATCCAGGGCCCTCGCCCTCCCTGTGCTGCACCTGCGGGCTCCTCAGCCTCATCCTCAAGAAAGTGTCATAATCGGCACCCGCTATGACATACTCAGTATAGAACACGCCCTGTCTATACCGCTCCAACTCCTCCATCGGTATCGACGAAGGATGCTGCATGTGCAGAGGCGGATCCACCGGCACCATCGGAAGAGACCCCAGACCGTGCTGACGAGTCACCCTCTCCCCCAGATACATCGTATCGCAGTGAAGTCCCACCAGCAGCTTCCGCCGATGCATAACCTCACTAGCAACCTGGACCACGCCAGCATGAATCCGGCTCCACCAAGTCAGCTGGATCCGCTCGGAGAACTCTCGGCTCAGGGCCAGGGACACCTCCTCGTACGACAGTCGAGTACCCTCCCTCGACGACATCGCCTTCTTCGCCCTCTTCTGCCAAGACAGCATGGCAGGGAACAAGGACTGGTATGCCTCCCTAATCTCCCACCGCTGCGGGCTAAACACCTCAAAGCACCAGACCTGCCAAGCAAATGGAAAGTTATGTCAGCTACAAAGCAGATACATACGAGTACATAAATGCGACAAGGAAGAGAAAAAACGTGAACTTATATCCAAAGCAAAGGAGAAGCAGCACAAGGTGTTCTCCTCTCCCCGCGAGAACTTGTCCAAGGCATAATAAAGCTCGGCCAGTCCAGCCTCCCCCCATGCATACCCCCTCACGACATCCAGATCTGTCAGCGACCTGAGAAGAGGGAAGTGACAGGACGTGTCAGAAGTAGGGAACAGAGTCGCTGAAAACGCGAACCATAGGAACCCTCGAGCCAGACGCTCAGCGGTCACCCTAGGGGACCCCTCCCCATATGCAGCAATACCTTCCCTCAGATGGTTCTCCATCGGCCTGTACTGAATACCTAAGCCCCTGTCATCGGTGATATCAAAACCCAGTAGCTCCGACAACTGCCCTGGAGTATAGCCATCCACCCACACCAGCGCGTTGCCCCAGGTAGGCAACCCAGTGATAGCAGCAAAGTCAGTAGGAGTCACAGTCGCCTCCCCCCACCTGAAATGAAAAGTGTGGGTCGTATCCCACCAGTACTCGCTCAGAGCTACGTACATGGACCTCGCCCTCTGCGTCACAGCCAGCGCGGCTACCGCGCTGATAAATCCAGCCAAGCTGGAGTCAACCACTAGCTGCCGTGGACTCCTCTCTCCGTCTCGAGCCTCGTCCGGGAGTATCTCCCACAGTGCTCGCACTGCCTCAAAGGCTCCCCGAATCTTCTGGTTGTGAACGTCAACTGTCCCTCGCCCCTGCAGGTGAACATGGCAAAATACGTAAATACAGAAGCGACATCAACAGAGTGCACGAACGCATGTCAAAATGATGCAATGCAGATACAGTTCTCATTCCTTTCCTAAAATATTTCCATCCCGATTGGAGTATTAACGGTCCAAGATTTCCAAGCATTTCGAAAACTCCGTCGAATCCGAAACTTTCAAAACCCTTTCGAAAACTCCGTCGAATCTGGAACTTTCAAAACCCTTCGAAAACTCTGTCGAATCCGGAACTTTCAAAACATTTCGAAAACTCCGTCGAATCCGGAACTTTCAAAACCCTTCAAAAACTCCGTCGAATCCGGAACTTTCAAAACCCTTCGAAAACTCCGTCGAATTCGGAACTTTCAAATCTTTTTCGAACATTTCGAAAATTTACTCCGTCCCGATTTAAACATACTTTAAATTTGGAAAGCGCATCTAGGCATGGAATTTTGCAACCCAAAATTTTTATGTCATCTACCCATAGTGTCAATTGAACTACACTCTAGTCAATTTCGACAAAAGCGCATAGCAAAGTCGAAAGCCCCAATCCGGGCACCAAAAATTCCTAACTCATTCCTAGTCAAATTTCTAACATTTAAAGAATGTACATTCTTAAAATTAATGGAATTTGAAGGAAGTTTACCTGTCTCTCGATCCCTCCTTTGGATTTGTGATTCTCCCTAGCCGGGTAGAACTTCGCCGGATTCAATGGAAGAGTAATGGTTCGAATGATTCGAACCAACCGCGTTCTTTCGTCATCGGTCCTTCCATAACGAGCCATTGGTCCCAAATCACCTTCCATGTTGATTTTCCCTCACAAATTTGAGCAAACCTCACAATTTGGGAAGAGTTCTCTCCTCTCTTTTCTCTCTTTTTCGCCTGGAAAAATGGAAGAAAATGGCCAATTCTGCCTCTGCCTCGGCGCTGGAATGAACCTGGTTAACTTCAGGTTCAGTCCGGCCGGACTCTTTCTGCAGCAGAAAAATTCCTTGCCAATTTAGCCCCTCAACTTCTTGCAGTTTCAATTTTACCCCTTTTGGCCCCCAAAAGTGTAAAATTTCCCCAAGTTAGACATTTCTAAACACCCCCTCCCCCGAGGTCAAGCTCAGTTAGTTTTCACTAACGCTCGTCTCCAGACGTTAAATTCTCAGTTAGTCCTCACTAACGCTCGTCTCCAGACGTTAAATTCTCAGTTAGTTCTAACTAACGCTCATCTCCAGACGTTAAAATCTCAGTTAGTTTTCACTAACGCTCGTCTCCAGACGTTAAATTCCCAGTTAGTTTTCACTAACGATCGTCTCCAGACGTTAAATTCCCAGTTAGTTTTCACTAACGCTCGTCTCCAGACGTTAAATTCTCAGTTAGTTTTCACTAACGCTCGTCTCTAGACGTTAAATTCTCAGTTAGTTTTCACTAACGCTCGTCTCCAGATGTTAAATTCTAAGTTAGTTCTCGCTAACGCTCATCTCCAGACGTTAAATTCCCAGTTAGTTCTCACTAACGCTCGTCTCCAGACGTTAAATTCCCAGTTAGTTCTCACTAATGCTCGTCTCCAGACGTTAAATTCCCAGTTAGTTCTCACTAATGCTCGTCTCCAGACATTAAATTCCCAGTTAGTTCTCACTAACGCTCGTCTCCAGACGTTAAATTCTCAGTTAGTTCTCACTAACGCTCGTCTCCAGACGTTAAATTCCCAGTTAGTTTTTACTAACGCCCGTCTCCAGACGTTAAATTCTCAGTCCCAAGTTGACGTTTGACATTCAAACGCTCACTTCCAGCCCGAATTGACGTTTGACATTCAAACGCTCATTCCAGCCCCAAACCGACGTTTGACATTCAAACGCTCCATCCTGTCTCCGGACATTCAGGTCACAATTCCGTCTCCCGACGTCAAAATTTCTAATGGTTTTCACCATCGTTCACTTCCCCAGCCGCCAGTCGTAAGCCCGATCATTCTACCTCAGCGGCCATCAAGGTAAGCCCGCACAACAATCCCTCTTCGGCCATCAAGGTAAGCCCGAACATTCATCCCCAGCAGGATCCTAAGACCATACGTCTACGGAAGAAACGTCAATCAACCCCCTCAGTTCCTAACTGACCCCGTCAGAACTCTGGATGCTTTTCCCCAGCAATGTGTCAGTCTCTCCCGAGACCACATCCCGTTCCTAACCCCGTTGTTAGAACGTCAATCCTTCCGAGTTGTTAATAACGCCAGTTTAACACAACTGTTCCCATCATTGCCACCCTATCCCCAGCAGGATAAACCTGGCCGTCATCGTAAGTCCAGCACTCAAGGCACGAACGCCTCCGTCTCAGGATAAACGCATCCAACCATTCCGGTTTGAGGCGCCACACGCCCTCGTATGTTCCACCACTTCGGTTTGAGGCGCCACACGCCCTCGTATGTTTCAGCAGCTCTGGTTTGAGGCGCCACATGCCCTCGAAAGTATCAGCAACTCTGGTCTGAGGCGCCACACGCCCTCGAAGGTTTCAGAAATCCCAGGTTCAGACGCCTCACAATAGTCTCCATTTAGGTACAGGTGCCTCGCGATGGTCTCATTTAGGTTCAGACGCCTCACAATAGTCTCCATTCAGGTTCAGGTGCCTCACAATGGTCTCACTTAGGTTCAGATGCCTCAGTCTCGCTCAGGTCAAGGTCCCCACGCGCGGCCCTTGCACCTACGAACTACGATCGGCTTGATTCCCGCTCGGGATACGTAGGAATCCTTTCGCTAAGGGTTCAGCCAGCTGACCGCCCAGGTCTCTTTCAAAGTAAGTCATCCCGATTTGGATCCTTATCTTTTTCAACGACCCCACCTCCTTCTGAAGTGACGTCGCTGAGGGGCTAACTATAAGTACCCAAATCCGGATCGTCAAAATTCTTTAAAAGTTAACCGGAATCCGTTAACTGGCCCACTCCAGGTTAACCGAAACCCGTTAAGTTCCCCGTTGCCAAGCCAACGAGACGTCCCGGGACTATCCCGTGCATCTCGACGTCAAAGCGTACTCAACACACGTCGTCACACGTAAAAGTACAGCTTTCCCTGAAAAACGCACTTTCCGGCACTTTTCGGGGGCATTTCGGACATTTTCCGGACTGTTATTTTAAAAAACGGACAAAACCGGGAAGTAATGGCACGAACTCCCATGGCATGTGAGTCACAGGGACACGTGGCTTACATGCCACAGCTCCCCCATCACCCTTTAATCAAATTCAGAGTTAAAAGACAAAAATACCCCTGGTATACAGTCTCAGTCCGGCCGGACTCATTTGCAGGAAATTCAGAATTGCCAGCAAGCCCCTCCAATTTCCAAAGTTTCACAAAACCCCCCTGATTTTACCCTCAGTCCGTCCGGACTCATCATGAATTTTCACCTATAAATACAGAGGCTGTCAAAGCCATTTGGAACAACACAAAATCACTCCCTTTCACCAAAACCCACGGCCTAAACTGGTTTCACCCCTCCTCGAGCCCCGGTTTTATCTCGTTTTGCGTGAAAACTCCGTATTTTGATCAAATACAACCCCCGCCACCTCGAAACACCATTCAAAACACACTTTCGTATCCCGTATACGTCCCTCGAGCCAAAGGAGCCGACCTTAGCCATAGGTAGCTCCCTCTCTCTTTTAACTCTCGTTTCGTCTCGGTTTACGCGCTAGTCGCTACAACCGTTTCGGACGACGTTGTCGAAATGTAGACGTCATCGTCTAAACAAGGCCCGATACATTTTAGTTCGCGATCCTCTTCTCTTCCCGTAAGAGAAGTAATCTCGGGTTAAAACTGCGTTCCGGCCCCATTCCGTTTACTTTTATGTCATTTACCAATTCCGTATCGTTTGATCCGTTGATCGTCATTTACTTTACATGTCATTTACAAATTCCGGATTGTTTGATCCGTTGAACGTCCTTTACTTTCATGCAACTTTACAATTCCGAGCCGTTTGGCTCGTTGATCGTACTTTACAATTCCGGATCGTTTGATTCCGTTGATATCGCACTTTAAATACTGTCATTTACAAAGTCCGACCCGTTTGGATCGTGATAGTATTTACTTTTCAAAGTCCGAGTCGCAACCCGATTCGTTGATCACATATCATTTAATACGTTTTTTCCGTAAAAATCATTAACAATGTAATGCCCGGTTCAAAACCGGAGTTCGACCTTCGAACTCTCTTTCAAAATGCGCGAAATGACATTTGGCATCCAAACGCTCATCTTCAAACTTTAAAAGCCGACTTTTGACATTCAAAATCATTTAATACGTTTTTCCCGTAAAATCGTTAACAATGACACGCTCGATTCAAAACCGGAGTTCAACCTTCGAACTCTCTTTCAAAACGCGCGAAATGACGTTTGGCATCCAAACCCTAATCTTCAAAACTCAAAATCCGACGTTTGACATTCAAACGCTCTTTTCTTAAAAGTCAACATTTGACACTTAAGTTAAGCAGTCAAAATCAGCATTCGCGCCACTTTTCCTAAAACTTCAAAACCGACGTTTGTCATTCAAACGCTCGCCTTTTCAAACAGAACACCTAATCAACGTTTGACATTCAAACCAAGATTAAGCTTGTCATTCAAGCCCCCATTTCAAAATGCAAACACACACACACACGCACACGTTTTCGAGAAAGGTAGAAAGACTCGTCATACGAGGCGTTTCGGGTGATCTCAATATACTCTTCCCGAAACGTAACGTGACCTCCGAACCTAACAATCTCTGGTACTAAAAAGCTTTTTACTCGTTTTTGCTACCAATAAAAATGACCCCCCGTTTTCAAAGTCTTTTCCTAAGTTTTTGCTACCAATAAAAACGACACCATTTTCAATCAATAGCCGTTTCTCAACGTTTGGGCTCAAAATACAAAAACCGCGTGGCGACTCCTCTCCTTCCCCAAAAAAAAAAAGTGAGGTCTCAGACACCAACCCTCCGCGAAAGACAACCGCCTTTCGCATCGCGCGAAATTTGGGTATTTTCACCTGGCATGTCCTTGTAGGACCATGTAAACACATCCAAAAATTTCTTGAGTAGTGTTGTCAATGTTGTTTTCTTTTCCCCCTTGAAAAAGCTGCCAATCTTTGTTCCTTAGGTTCTTCCTTGGTACCCATATTAATAGTATGTAACTCTTTATTAGTCATTTGCCTATTTTCACCATGACTACGAACATGCTGAGCTAATTCTTTTAAGAGTTCATGATTTTCATGGTTTATTTCATTATGTGAATCGTTATTAACTAGTTCATTATCTTCATAATTAGTCAATTCATCAATTATGATGTTTACAATCTCTGTATACTAAAAAATATCAAATTTATCATTACCAAAGAAAGGGAATACACGCTCAGAAATTGCCTCAATGTCCTCAGGAGTGAGGTCATCAGAGGCACAATCATAATCAAAAGTAAAAGACAACAGTTCAGGTTGTTTATGGATGCGGGGTGTGTAGCCCATGTTCTCCACCATGAGTTGTTTTGTTGCTAAGGGTCCCCCGCTGAGTACCAGTTCTTGAGTGGCTCGGAGTTCGGCTTGATCTCTTCGAGCATTTCTTCTTCAAAGTCATCCCTGGATCTGAGTGCATTTACTTGACAACCATCTAGTTTGCCCAAATCTTCAAACATTTTGATTAAGTCTTCCCCCACCTCGAGCTCTGGTTATGTCTCTACAGGTGGTATGTGCCAAAAATTTTAACATCACCATTCGTAATATATGATACACAATTATTTCCCTACCAAATTAACATAATATAACGGAAAAACACACCTGAAACTGCTTTTTAAAGTTTATCAACTAGCTAATTTTTGAAGGATATTTGATGGGTTTAGGTATCTATAAACTCTATTCGACCCGGTCACTAAACTGAATATTAAAAAGTAGGAAAGTGAACACAACTAAAAATTTCCCAAAAAAAAACTCAACTTAAATGTAGTAATTTTAGGATGAAATCATGAAAATTTCATCCCCTAATTGTTACAGAACACTAAAATCATGTTCATTTACTATCAACAATAGGAATCATAGTCGAAATTGAACTATTTTGACGTTTTCTGAATAATTGGTCAACAAAAAATACTTTTTGCTAGAGCCTCTAAATAGAATACAAAGAGAAAAAAATCAAGGGAGAGGGAGAGAGAGAGAGAGAGAGAGATTCCCACTCTTGATTATCGTTATTGTCTTCAAATATCACTTTTACTGTTACATTACAACTTGTTTCATTTTATTGATTTTTCAACTGAGAGGCAATAATATAGTACAACTTAATACGTGCAAATTTGGCATCTTTGTTACTAGTGATGCTACCAAGCCAAATGGTTGCACTAGGACTGACTAAGGAAAATCAGGGATACTCCAGCTGTCTTCTCCGTTTGCCTCCTACACACATGCAAGACACGTTAACTAAGTCGGGGGCGTCTCCGGCGTTGCCCCTCCTGCGTGAGAGTAAGTTAACAAGTCAAGAATAACAAACCAAGGCTGTGGAAACTGAGAGAGAGATGCAGAAGAAAAAACCAGAAGAACTTACATAATGAAAATTTTGAGGTTGTTTATATACTCCCATGCTACATGTGCAAGTCACATGCCAAGGACACATGTCGATCATCTACAAGGGGTCCTAACCACCCAATAAACAAGTGGAGGAGCTAACTTTTGGTCTGACACATTACTCATCATTGATCAGATACGGTGGGCCTCATTTATAACGATATTAACGACCTCTGAACTGTAGTTATTGATCTCAATGTCGTCTATGGCGACAACCAACTCATGGCGACAATCCTTGTTGGTCGCATATAGATACATGCTAGGCGAGATATCGACCTTTGAACATACGTCATCTTCCTGCAATGACGGGTTTTAACAGGATTCTCTCCAGCGGGTTCTCGCCCGTACACCCAAGGAAGTCGCCTGCCATCTTTGGCTACCCTTGGGCCCATTATCGTGGGCCTTGATCCATAAGCGCCAAATTGGGCCTCACATTAACAAGCTGGGCCCAATACCCATTTTCACGATCACATCAGTAGCCCCCAAGTTCGAGATCTGGATTATTTATGATCCAGTCGAGAAATTCTGGTTGTCGCTCACGGTTCCCGCCATCGTCTATTAGTTGGTGAGATACTGGTTTCAGTTGACACTTTAGGGTTGATGGGCGTGGACGGTTTGTCAGTGCCGTACTTTCGTCTTGGACTTCGTGCCTTTTAATAATTTGTCTTCAATAATGGGGGGAATTTCAAAATTCGAACATCATTTAATATTTTGAAAAACTCCCCAACACCCTTTCGTCTTCTTTGGTTAAGGTCAGCCTCCAAGCCTTTCATTCTCACTTTCGTTACTCAAACTTTCGAAAACTCTCTTGCAATCTCCGGCGAACCGATTTCCAGTCAAGCTTCCCCTTTGCTATTCCGTTCACTTTTTTCGTTTGATTTCACCATTTTCGTGTTCCCTTCAGCCTCACGTTCACCAAGCTGCTCTTTTCATCCTGTTTGGGGGTGTTTCTGAAGGTATCTCAACCTTCCTTGACGTTTTCGGCCAACACTCCGGCCACTACAAGAAAAATAGTTTTTTGTGACTGCCAAAAGCCTCCGCGTAAAGCCTCAAAGCAGTCGCGAAATGTTAACGCGAATGGGAAAACAATCGCTAAGGCAGTCGCGTAAAGCCTTGTCGCGGAAAGCTAAGGCGACGAAAAAAAGAAGTCGCCTTAGATATTTGTTTTCCGCGACTGCTTTTCCCATCGCATAAAAGTTTTATTAATTTAAATCACATTTGCAATCGCCTTAGCATCGAAAAGGAGATGGCAAATGCAATCACCTTAGAATTTTTTAACTTTTATTCCAACTCCCCTATCTCTCATAAATTGCTAGGACTAAATCTTGTGCGAGAACCATTAGATTTGGTCAAAACCAGAAAAATGGGGGGTTTTATAGAGTTGACATGGGGGTCTGGGCTCGAATCCCGCGCGGGGATCTCAATACTATGCTCATGCGTCATGGTGCTGATATCGCCATTTTGGATGCCTTAGAAATTAGGGGTCCTCCGTTTTTACATATGTCTGTACCCATGAAGACTTTCTTTACCACTTGGGAACTTTGCACACACATTTGCGACTTCTACCATCCTCTTTTTAATTCTGACTTTTCAGATACTGACTATCCCTCTGCTTTCAATTTACGTAGTCGTCGCTTCTATAAACGGGTTCTCTCTTCCAGTGAACTTGGCGACATGTCTTCCTCCAGCTCTTCATCCAGCCATGACGTTTCTGATATGCCGGCCGCGAAACCACTTCAAGACATCAAATTTCTCTCGAGATCCCCCCTTCCTATGTCGCCGAAACAAGTACCTCCTCTTCTTCCTTAGACTTTCAAACTCCCATCCATGTCAAGTATGGCATTAATCATAATGTCTACCACATTGACCCTTACACCGACGACATGTCGCTATGCGACAAAGAACAGACGAAATTTTCGTATACACCTCCCAGCTAGAAGCTGGACTTAGGCTCCCAATAGATCCCTTCATCTGTGCGGTCATGTACAAAGAGCCCAAGCCGCAGTTGTCGACCTTCACCCCAACGCCATTTACATTCTCACAAGCTATCTGACAATTTGTAAAGCCCTTAGGCAAGAAACAACAATCCCTTTGTTTGTCCATCTTTTCGAAGGCTACACTGCGATTTCCAAGCGGGATGACACTGTCGAGAACCACTTATCCATCAAATATAGAAAACCAAAAATTCTCACCCCACTTCCTCGCAAAAGTCCATATCTGGCAAGCTAAACCCCTCTTCATTACTTCTCGTGAACTGAATCATTTTGGTGACCTTCGGGAGATAATCCCCAAGTTTGAGGCTAGAAAAGCTTTAGTTTCTGGCGACAATCGCCTAAAAGAAAGAATGTTGAAGGTTCTCGCCGATGCCAATGACACAGGCTTGGCCCTATTTTCCTGGAGGGAAATTCTTTCTCACCCTTCCCTACTCCGCGTGGTTGGTCTCCCCGACTTCCCATTCCCGAGGGATGTATCTCACGCGACAATTATCCACACTTCTCCTTATCCCGGGTGGGACCTTCACTCTGGCAATTGCTTTGCTTCCGAATGTGGACCTTGTCAACAAGGTCGCTGTTGCAATGCAATGCTTGAAGTCTATAGTATGTTTCTCGCCCTTAACCTGACTTTCATCTTGTTTCTCTTTATTTCTTTTCGCTAACACTTTCATTACTTTGCAGGATTTAGAACCATGAGTCTCTCAGAGAGGCGGGAAGCTTTCTTTCGTGCTGATGGTCGCCGCAAGCGACTTGCTGAGTCCAGGCATGCCAGCCTACTGAAGAACTATGAACTTGAAATCCCTATTTTAATAATTTCAGCTCTATATTTTTCAGCTCTACATTGTCAGAACTTAATTTTCAGTTTTACCAAACAGGCCCATAGACATACTTTAATTAATAGGGATAAATTTGACACTTTTACAATTAAACAAAGATAATAATAATTTTTTTAAATTGGTAGAAAGTCACTATTTTGGATTAGAAAAAGAAAGTAATATTTTTCTTCAATTAAATTGATAAAAAATAAAAATATTACAATTATTTTGAATGGAAGCAGTACTAAGTTTTAAGTTTTGTTTGACTTTGCTTTTTTTTTTTTTTAAAGGGTTTCGGCCCATCCTCCTGGCACCGCCTCTGAAAGCAAGATGAACTTGTTTCCTTGTTCCGTGTTGTAAACAAGAAAAAAATGTTTTCAGGACTGCTAATAGGCACAACCAAATATTTTTATTGTACCTCTCTCAAAATAATTTTTTCACTTTTTTTTATTGTTACTATAAAATTTTAAACAATAATTTTAGTTTTATTTAATTATTTTAATGAAAATTTAAAACATGTTATTGATAGGAATAAGTTCATTAGTCCCTCTCACCCAAAATCATTCCCCATAAAAGCTCAAACGAGATTGAAAAGTCCACACACTATAGAATGTCGAGATCAAAATTACATATAAACCCACTCTTATAACTATAAGAGTTATTTTAGTCTTAAACATTTGGATATATGATCAGATTTCTTAATAAAATATGAGTTTTTTTCTAATAATTTTATAGAAAAAGTAAAAAATTGTAAAAAAATCACTCTTTTACCTTAAAGTATAAAAGTAATTTTAGTCATATACATTTGGATATAATAGCAACGGGCATGGAAAATGTGTGAGCGTGAATTTCTATAAAATTTTGCATCTCGATTAGGTTTTTATGTGTTTGATATCTCGCTAATGGGCATTAGAGTCTATGACTATTATTGATACACTATAAACAATACTTTCAGTAATAAATTTTAAATTTTTATTAGAATAATTAAATCAAACTAATATTCTTACTTAATTTGTAATAACGACAAAAATTGGGAAGATTATTTTGGAAGGGTGGAAGTATTGTAGTTCTAAAGTGTGTATTGCTCGTATATTTTAGGCAAATACTAAATACAGAGACTCAATTTCCAGGAAAGTAAGTAAATTATCAAAATAGCCTTTTATATACCTAATTTTATTTTATTCACTCATTCAATTTTCCCTCTTTTCGGTCTCTCTCTTACGACACGACGATTGACGACGACAATGGCTAGAGTAAAAATTTCGAAGGTCCCTGCCGGAGCTGGCGCCGCCGCTACCGCCATTGCCATCGCCGTCGGAGCTTCTTCTAGCACCGTGCCTGTAAAAAAGGAATTTAAACCTAATTTTAACCTATCGTATGAACTGAGTTTAGAGGCAGAAAGCATCTCGTATGAACTCACACGAGACACATCTCGTGTGAACTCATACGAGACTCATCTCGTATGAACTCACACGAGATGTGTCTCGTGTGAGTTCATACGAGATGAGTCTCGTATGAGTTCACACGAGATGTGTCTCGTGTGAGTTCATACGAGATTCTCAGTGTCCACTCTTTTTCTTTACATTGTTCATATTTGTCAGATGCTAAATAGCTAATTTATTGTCTCTTATTTGTTTTTTGTAGGCACGTGAGCGTATGACCGCATCCAATAGAAAGAGGAAGGCTGAAAAGCATCCGGAGAGAAAAGAAAAGCGAAGCAAGTCTAAGAATGACAAGAAAGCCACAGATGAGGAGGAGCATCTGGCAAATATGAAGACATGAACTTCCATGTAGTCACGGGGGTAATGTCATCACTGAGGCTGCCTGCAGGTGTTACTACAGGCGAACACATGAACTTTCATGTAGTCACGAGATTGCACGGATAGAGGACTGTGGGGGACGGATTGAGCTGTCCACGATTCATGATTTTTGGAAGAAGTTGGACATAGAAGTAGACAACCCTCCATCTGAGACTTCAATAAATAAAGACAATTTTCAAGCTATGTTGAATAAAGTTGAGAAAGCACCTGAACCGGTAAGGAGAAAGTTATTCAAAAAGATGAAAGAAGGGCTTAATCACCATACGAGAGATGCTTACGAGCCAAATCATATTTCAAAGGAGAATAAACCCCGGACTGAAAGTTCCAGAGAACCGTCAGATTGGGAGCATACTAACAAATTTTTTCGAGTCCCCGCTACACCATCCTCGACTAGCAAAGGGTATAGATCTTCATTCATTTTTGGCTCACACTTTATGTGTAATGGTTTTTGAATTATCAAGTTTGTATGAATGTTTGGATGTTTTGATGTTTGAATTATATGCATAAGCCTTGTTAACACTTTTATTTCGTATATAATTTGGTGATAGTATATGTGTAATGGTCTATTGGTCCCTCCCACTGTTTTGTGGAGATGTGCTATCATATTAAGAATCAAATTTCAGTTCTAGTTCTGTTTCTTGTTGCTTTTGCTGTTGTTGTTGTGAAAATGCAGGTTCAGACACTATTTCGTGTAAGTATACACGAGATATCATCTATAATCTCGTGTATATGTACACGAGACATCTCGTGTGCGTACACGAGACATCTCGTGTGCGTACACGAGTCATCACGTGTACATATACACGAGATGTAATCTATAATCTCGTGTATATGTACACGAGACATCTCGTGTGCGTACACGAGTCATCACGTGTACATATACACGAGATTATAGATTACATCTCGTGTATACTTACACGAGACGGACAAGAACAACGTTGGAATATTTCGTTCCCTGTATATAATTTTATCTGTATATAATTTTCGCTCCCTAAACCCACCAAGGATTTATCCTTGCCTGTCCCAAGTCAGGATAAAGGGCGAGGGTTGCGGTAGGCATGTGACAGCCAGCGTAAAAATTTTGTCACATTAACATGACATGAATCGGATTATGAATATCGTTGGGGCGTTTCCTCAGCAGCGACGCGCTACACTTCAAAGACCTGGGTGTAGTGATAAGTATGCAAAGGTTGCTAGGTCGTCGCCCGGAAGCGACGCGCCATCTCTTCGCCCGGGGGTGGTGTCAAATATGCAAGGGTGCGCTACACTTCAAAGACCTGGGTGTAGTGATAAGTATGCAAAGGTTGCTAGGTCGTCGCCCGGAAGCGACGCGCCATCTCTTCGCACGGGGGTGGTGTCAAATATGCAAGGGTTCTCGTATTGCGGACGAGTGCGGGTAAAGAAGCTAGTCCATGGTAGGTGTAAGGGTAGTGGGATGCGCTTTGGAACTTGGAACATTGGATCATTGACAGGGAGATCAGCAGAGGTGGTGGAAGTTATGAGGAGGAGGAAGATTCACATAATGTGTTTACAGGAAACTAAGTGGGTTGGAGAGAAAGCAAAAGAAATATCGCCTTGGGGTTTTAAGCTTTGGTACTCAGGAAAGGATAAGGGTAGAAATGGAGTGGGTATCATTATTGATAAGGAGTATATTAATGATGTGGTGGAAGTGTACAGGAAGAGTGATCAAATTATGGGCATTAAACTGGTGATACGTGATGAGATTATAACTATTATTTCCGCCTATGCACCACAAGTAGGGTTGGATGCATCTATTAAACAAGTGTTCTGGGAAGATTTGGAGGAGGTAGTGCAACGAGTACCTAGTGGTGAGAAATTAGTGATTGGTGGTGATCTGAACGGACATGTGGGGTCTAGTCGATATGGCTTTGAGAGCATACATGGAGGTTTTGGTTTTGGAGAGAGGAATGAAGCAGGAAATAGTATCCTGGACTTTGCGTTGGCATATGACTTGAGTATAATGAACACTTGGTTCAAGAAGAGAGAATCTCACTTGGTGTCCTATAGGAGTGGAGGTAATGCGAGTCAGATTGACTTCTTCTTAGTAAGAAATACTTGTAGAAAGAGTTATACAGATTGCAAGGTTATTCCGGGTGAGAGCACAGCAACTCAACATAGACTGGTGGTACTTGATGTTCGAAGTAAGAGAATTTCGAGAAAGAGAAAATCACATGTAGACCCTAGAATCAAGTGGTGGAGACTTCAAGGGGAAAATCAACCGAAATTTGTAGCTAAGATGGTCGATACCGGTATTTGGGCGGATAATATGGAGGATATGGATATAGATTCGACTTGGACTAAGATGGTACATACCATAAAGGAGGTGGCGAAAGAAGTCCTTGGAGAATCTAGAGGAAATGGGCCACCAAGTAAGGACACATCATGGTGGAACGAGGAAGTAAAACAAGCAATAAAGGGCAAGCGAGAATGCTACAAATTATTGGGGAAATGTAGGAGCGACGAGAACTATGAGAAGTATAAGGAAGCTAGAAGAGATGCTAAGAAAGCAGTAAGAGACGCAAGAGCAAAGGTGAATCAGAAACTTTATGATAAGTTGGATACAAAAGAAGGGGAAAAGGACATCTATAGACTCGCTCGTATGAGGGATAAGAGGACACGAGATATTGGGACGGTTAAATGTGTGAAGGATGTAGACCAAAGAGTTTTAGTCGGGGATAAAGAGATAAAAGATAGATGGAGTTCGTACTTTGATAACTTGTTCAATGGCGGTCAAGAGCAGGATGTTGGAGATTTAAATATCTCTTCGAGTATGGTTAATCGAGATTTTATGCGGAGAATTCGAAAGAGTGAAGTGGAAATGGCAATGAAAAAGATGAGATTGAAGAAAGCCGTTGGACCGGATGGTATACCAATTGAGGTTTGGAGATGTTTCGGGGATAGGGGAGTAGATTGGTTAACAACGCTATTTAACAAGATATGGAGAGTTAACACAATGCCATTGGAGTGGTGGAAGAGTACTCTGATCCCTTTGTATAAGAATAAAGGTGATGTCCAAGATTGTGCCAACTATCGGGGGATCAAACTAATGAGCCATACTATGAAACTTTGGGAAAGAGTGATTGCACAAAGGCTGAGAAAAATTGTGGATATTTCGGATAACCAATTTGGGTTTATGCCAGGAAGATCGACTATGGAGGCAATATATCTTATGAGACAAACCATGGAGAAATATCGGGATCAAAAGAAAGATTTGCATATGGTTTTCATTGATTTGGAGAAGGCATATGATAAAGTGCCAAGAGAGGTACTTTGGTGGGCATTAGCAAAGAAGGGTGTTTCAAAGAAATATATTGATATTATCAAGGACATGTATAATGGAGTTAGTACTTGTGTACAGACTAGTGTTGGAAAGACTGAAGAGTTCCCTATAAAGATTGGAGTGCATCAAGGTTCCGCACTTAGCCCCTTTCTTTTTGCTTTGACAATGGACGAATTGATGAGGTCAGTCCAAGATGATATACCAAAGTGTATGCTGTTCGCAGATGATATTGTGCTGATTGATAAGACAAGAGAGGGTGTTGAAAGTAAATTGGAGTTGTGGAGACACACTTTGGAATCTCGAGATTTTCGATTAAGCAGAAGCAAGACTGAATATTTGGAGTGTAAGTTTAGCAGAGTTGGAAGTAGGGAGGTAGGGGCGGTCACATTTGATGGAAATATTATTCAAGCTTCTGAGTTTTTTCGCTATCTTGGATCCATTATCCAAAAGGATGGAGAATTAGATGGAGATGTGGGTCATAGGATTAAAGCAGGTTGGTTGAAGTGGAAGAGTGCTACAGGGTTTCTATGTGATCGCGGCATGCCCAATAGATTAAAGGGAAAATTCTACCGCACGGCAATTAGGCCGGCATTGCTTTACGGCACCGAATGTTGGGCCGTGAAACAATGTCACGTGCATAAGATGAATGTGGCGGAGATGCGTATGCTTCGATGGATGTGCGGTCATACAAGAAAGGATCGGTTGGGGAATGAGGTGATCAGAGGTAAAGTAGGAGTTGCGCCAATTGAGGATAAAATGAGGGAAAATCGTCTACGGTGGTTTGGACATGTGAGAAGGAGATCGAGTGATGCACCGGTTAGGAGGCCGGAACTGTGGAGAAATGATAAAATGGCGAGGGGTAAGGGAAGACCCAAACAAACTTGGATTAGAGTAATTGAAAATGATATGAATTTACTTGGAGTAGATGAAAGTATGGTGTTGAAGAGGCCGGAGTGGAGGGCAAAAATTCATGTGGGGGGTTGATTTTTTTATTTTTTATTTGTAATTTTTTTAAGTTTTATTTATTTTTATGTTTTATTTGTGTATTGATTTTTATTTTTTTTAATTTAATTTAATTTAATTTTTTTATTTATTTTTTTCACGATAACATATGAGGATTCATGTTAGCCGACCCCAAATTATTTTGGAACTAAGGCTTTGTTGTTGTTGTTGTATAATTTTCGCTCCCTATATTTTAACTAGAAAAGGTGGCTATAGTTAGAAAAAGTGGGTTAAAATAGCACCACTCACTCGAAAAGAAGTCGCCTAGGAGTAAGAAAAATTGGCGCTCAGACAAAAATAGCTTGGGAAGTTCGGAAAATATACTCTCCGGGGAACAGCTGCACCTGACATAAACGCCGTCAAATCGGACGGCGAAGCCGACGGCTGAGATAATTAGCTCAGTTTCCATGGCTTGGTGGGAAAATGTTGATGAAACCCGTCTTCTTGTTGCACCAGGTTTTACCCCACAATTTCATTTTTTTGTAATGCCTATCAACTGTTCGACGAAATGTCAGGGCCTTTTCCTTCACTTCACTTATATGCTTGATTTTTCTCTTTCTAACCACGGGCAGACAATATGCTTAATAATGTTTAACCGAAACCCGTTAAGTTCCCCGTTGCCAAGCCAACGAGACGTCCCGGGACTATCCCGTGCATCTCGACGTCAAAGCGTACTCAACACACGTCGTCACACGTAAAAGTACGGCTTTCCCTGAAAAACGCACTTTCCGGCACTTTCCGGGGGCATTTCGGACATTTTCCGGACTGTTATTTTAAAAAACGGACAAAACCGGGAAGTAATGGCACGAACTCCCATGGCATGTGAGTCACAGGGACACGTGGCTTACATGCCACAGCTCCCCCATCACCCTTTAATCAAATTCAGAGTTAAAAGACAAAAATACCCCTGGTATACAGTCTCAGTCCGGCCGGACTCATTTGCAGGAAATTCAGAATTGCCAGCAAGCCCCTCCAATTTCCAAAGTTTCACAAAACCCCCCTGATTTTACCCTCAGTCCGTCCGGACTCATCATGAATTTTCACCTATAAATACAGAGGCTGTCAAAGCCATTTGAAACAACAAAAAATCACACCCTTTCACCAAAACCCACGGCCTAAACTGGTTTCACCCCTCCTCGAGCCCCAATTTTACCTCGTTTTGCGTGAAAACTCCGTATTTTGATCAAATACAACCCCCGCCACCTCGAAACACCGTTCCAAACACCTTTTCGTATCCCGTATACGTCCCCCGAGCCAAAGGAGCCGACCCTAGCCATAGGTAGCTCCCTCTCTCTTTAAACTCTCATTTCGTCACAGTTTACGCGCCAGTCGCTACAACCGTTTCGGACGACGTTGTTGAAATGTAGACGTCATCGTCTAAACGAGGCCCGATACATTTTAGTCCGCGATCCTCTTCTCTTCCCGTAAGAGAAGTAATCTCGGGTTAAAACGGCGTTCCGGCCCCGTTCCGTTTACTTTTATGTCATTTACCATTCCGGATCGTTTGATCCGTTGATCGTCATTTACTTTACATGTCATTTACAAATTCCGGATTGTTTGATCCGTTGAACGTCCTTTACTTTCATGCAACTTTACAATTCCGAGCCGTTTGGCTCGTTGATCGTACTTTACAATTCCGGATCGTTTGATTCCGTTGATATCGCACTTTAAATACTGTCATTTACAAAGTCCGACCCGTTTGGATCGTGATAGTATTTACTTTTCAAAGTCCGAGTCGCAACCCGATTCGTTGATCACATATCATTTAATACGTTTTTTCCGTAAAAATCATTAACAATGTAATGCCCGGTTCAAAACCGGAGTTCGACCTTCGAACTCTCTTTCAAAACGCGCGAAATGACATTTGGCATCCAAACGCTCATCTTCAAACTTTAAAAGCCGACTTTTGACATTCAAAATCATTTAATACGTTTTTCCTGTAAAATCGTTAACAATGACACGCTCGATTCAAAACCGGAGTTCAACCTTCGAACTCTCTTTCAAAACGCGCGAAATGACGTTTGGCATCCAAACCCTAATCTTCAAAACTCAAAATCCGACGTTTGACATTCAAACGCTCTTTTCTTAAAAGTCAACATTTGACACTTAAGTTAAGCAGTCAAAATCAGCATTCGCGCCACTTTTCCTAAAACTTCAAAACCGACGTTTGTCATTCAAACGCTCGCCTTTTCAAACAGAACACCTAATCAACGTTTGACATTCAAACCAAGATTAAGCTTGTCATTCAAGCCCCCATTTCAAAATGCAAACACACACACACACACACACACACACGTTTTCGAGAAAGGTGGAAAGACTCGTCATACGAGGCGTTTCGGGTGATCTCAATATACTCTTCCCGAAACGTAACGTGACCTCCGAACCTAACAATCTCTGGTACTAAAAAAGCTTTTTACTCGTTTTTGCTACCAATAAAAATGACCCCCCGTTTTCAAAGTCTTTTTCTAAGTTTTTGCTACCAATAAAAACGACACTATTTTCAATCAATAGCCGTTTCTCAACGTTTGGGCTCAAAATACAAAAACCGCGTGGCGACTCCTCTCCTTCCCCAAAAAAAAAGTGAGGTCTCAGACACCAACCCTCCGCGAAAGACAACCGCCTTTCGCATCGCGCGAAATTTGGGTATTTTCACCTGGCATGTCCTTGTAGGACCATGTAAACACATCCAAAAATTTCTTGAGTAGTGTTGTCAATGTTGTTTTCTTTTCCCCCTTGAAAAAGCTGCCAATCTTTGTTCCTTAGGTTCTTCCTTGGTACCCATATTAATAGTATGTAACTCTTTATTAGTCCTTTGCCTATTTTCACCATGACTACGAACATGCTGAGCTAATTCTTTTAAGAGTTCATGATTTTCATGGTTTATTTCATTATGTGAATCGTTATTAACTAGTTCATTATCTTCATAATTAGTCAATTCATCAATTATGATGTTTACAATCTCTGTATACTAAAAAATATCAAATTTATCATTACCAAAGAAAGGGAATACACGCTCAGAAATTGCCTCAATGTCCTCAGGAGTGAGGTCATCAGAGGCACAATCATAATCAAAAGTAAAAGACAACAGTTCAGGTTGTTTATGGATGCGGGGTGTGTAGCCCATGTTCTCCACCATGAGTTGTTTTGTTGCTAAGGGTCCCCCGCTGAGTACCAGTTCTTGAGTGGCTCGGAGTTCGGCTTGATCTCTTCGAGCATTTCTTCTTCAAAGTCATCCCTGGATCTGAGTGCATTTACTTGACAACCATCTAGTTTGCCCAAATCTTCAAACATTTTGATTAAGTCTTCCCCCACCTCGAGCTCTGGTTATGTCTCTACAGGTGGTATGTGCCAAAAATTTTAACATCACCATTCGTAATATATGATACACAATTATTTCCCTACCAAATTAACATAATATAACGGAAAAACACACCTGAAACTGCTTTTTAAAGTTTATCAACTAGCTAATTTTTGAAGGATATTTGATGGGTTTAGGTATCTATAAACTCTATTCGACCCGGTCACTAAACTGAATATTAAAAAGTAGGAAAGTGAACACAACTAAAAATTTCCCAAAAAAAAACTCAACTTAAATGTAGTAATTTTAGGATGAAATCATGAAAATTTCATCCCCTAATTGTTACAGAACACTAAAATCATGTTCATTTACTATCAACAATAGGAATCATAGTCGAAATTGAACTATTTTGACGTTTTCTGAATAATTGGTCAACAAAAAATACTTTTTGCTAGAGCCTCTAAATAGCATACAAAGAGAAAAAAATCAAGGGAGAGGGAGAGAGAGAGAGAGAGAGAGAGATTCCCACTCTTGATTATCGTTATTGTCTTCAAATATCACTTTTACTGTTACATTACAACTTGTTTCATTTTATTGATTTTTCAACTGAGAGGCAATAATATAGTACAACTTAATACGTGCAAATTTGGCATCTTTGTTACTAGTGATGCTACCAAGCCAAATGGTTGCACTAGGACTGACTAAGGAAAATCAGGGATACTCCAGCTGTCTTCTCCGTTTGCCTCCTACACACATGCAAGACACGTTAACTAAGTCGGGGGCGTCTCCGGCGTTGCCCCTCCTGCGTGAGAGTAAGTTAACAAGTCAAGAATAACAAACCAAGGCTGTGGAAACTGAGAGAGAGATGCAGAAGAAAAAACCAGAAGAACTTACATAATGAAAATTTTGAGGTTGTTTATATACTCCCATGCTACATGTGCAAGTCACATGCCAAGGACACATGTCGATCATCTACAAGGGGTCCTAACCACCCAATAAACAAGTGGAGGAGCTAACTTTTGGTCTGACACATTACTCATCATTGATCAGATACGGTGGGCCTCATTTATAACGATATTAACGACCTCTGAACTGTAGTTATTGATCTCAATGTCGTCTATGGCGACAACCAACTCATGGCGACAATCCTTGTTGGTCGCATATAGATACATGCTAGGCGAGATATCGACCTTTGAACATACGTCATCTTCCTGCAATGACGGGTTTTAACAGGATTCTCTCCAGCGGGTTCTCGCCCGTACACCCAAGGAAGTCGCCTGCCATCTTTGGCTACCCTTGGGCCCATTATCGTGGGCCTTGATCCATAAGCGCCAAATTGGGCCTCACATTAACAAGCTGGGCCCAATACCCATTTTCACGATCACATCAGTAGCCCCCAAGTTCGAGATCTGGATTATTTATGATCCAGTCGAGAAATTCTGGTTGTCGCTCACGGTTCCCGCCATCGTCTATTAGTTGGTGAGATACTGGTTTCAGTTGACACTTTAGGGTTGATGGGCGTGGACGGTTTGTCAGTGCCGTACTTTCGTCTTGGACTTCGTGCCTTTTAATAATTTGTCTTCAATAATGGGGGGAATTTCAAAATTCGAACATCATTTAATATTTTGAAAAACTCCCCAACACCCTTTCGTCTTCTTTGGTTAAGGTCAGCCTCCAAGCCTTTCATTCTCACTTTCGTTACTCAAACTTTCGAAAACTCTCTTGCAATCTCCTGCAAACCGATTTCAGTCAAGCTTCCCTTTGCTATTCCGTTCACTTTTTCGTTTGATTTCACCATTTTCGTGTTCCCTTCAAATTTCACGTTCACCAAGCTGCTCTTTTCATCCTGTTTGGGGGTGTTTCTGAAGGTATCTCAACCTTCCTTGACGTTTTCGGCCAACACTCCGGCCACTACAAGAAAAATAGTTTTTTGTGACTGCCAAAAGCCTCCGCGTAAAGCCTCAAAGCAGTCGCGAAATGTTAACGCGAATGGGAAAACAATCGCTAAGGCACTCGCGTAAAGCCTTGTCGCGGAAAGCTAAGGCGACGAAAAAAAGAAGTCGCCTTAGATATTTGTTTTCCTTATTGCTTTTCCCATCGCATAAAAGTTTTATTAATTTAAATCACATTTGCAATCGCCTTAGCATCGAAAAGGAGATGGCAAATGCAATCACCTTAGAATTTTTTAACTTTTATTCCAACTCCCCTATCTCTCATAAATTGCTAGGACTAAATCTTGTGCGAGAACCATTAGATTTGGTCAAAACCAGAAAAATGGGGGGTTTTATAGAGTTGACATGGGGGTCTGGGCTCGAATCCCGCGCGGGGATCTCAATACTATGCTCATGCGTCATGGTGCTGATATCGCCATTTTGGATGCCTTAGAAATTAGGGGTCCTCCGTTTTTACATATGTCTGTACCCATGAAGACTTTCTTTACCACTTGGGAACTTTGCACACACATTTGCGACTTCTACCATCCTCTTTTTAATTCTGACTTTTCAGATACTGACTATCCCTCTGCTTTCAATTTACGTAGTCGTCGCTTCTATAAACGGGTTCTCTCTTCCAGTGAACTTGGCGACATGTCTTCCTCCAGCTCTTCATCCAGCCATGACGTTTCTGATATGCTGGCTGCAGAAACCACTTCAAGACATCAAATTTCTCTCGAGATCCCCCCTTCCTATGTCGCCGAAACAAGTACCTCCTCTTCTTCCTTAGACTTTCAAACTCCCATCCATGTCAAGTATGGCATTAATCATAATGTCTACCACATTGACCCTTACACCGACGACATGTCGCTATGCGACAAAGAACAGACGAAATTTTCGTATACACCTCCCAGCTAGAAGCTGGACTTAGGCTCCCAATAGATCCCTTCATCTGTGCGGTCATGTACAAAGAGCCCAAGCCGCAGTTGTCGACCTTCACCCCAACGCCATTTACATTCTCACAAGCTATCTGACAATTTGTAAAGCCCTTAGGCAAGAAACAACAATCCCTTTGTTTGTCCATCTTTTCGAAGGCTACACTGCGATTTCCAAGCGGGATGACACTGTCGAGAACCACTTATCCATCAAATATAGAAAACCAAAAATTCTCACCCCACTTCCTCGCAAAAGTCCATATCTGGCAAGCTAAACCCCTCTTCATTACTTCTCGTGTCGGCTGGAATCATTTTGGTGACCTTCGGGAGATAATCCCCAAGTTTGAGGCTAGAAAAGCTTTAGTTTCTGGCGACAATCGCCTAAAAGAAAGAATGTTGAAGGTTCTCGCCGATGCCAATGACACAGGCTTGGCCCTATTTTCCTGGAGGGAAATTCTTTCTCACCCTTCCCTACTCCGCGTGGTTGGTCTCCCCGACTTCCCATTCCCGAGGGATGTATCTCACGCGACAATTATCCACACTTCTCCTTATCCCGGGTGGGACCTTCACTCTGGCAATTGCTTTGCTTCCGAATGTGGACCTTGTCAACAAGGTCATTTGTTATGCAATGCTTGAAGTCTATAGTATGTTTCTCGCCCTTAACCTGACTTTCATCTTGTTTCTCTTTATTTCTTTTCGCTAACACTTTCATTACTTTGCAGGATTTAGAACCATGAGTCTCTCAGAGAGGCGGGAAGCTTTCTTTCGTGCTGATGGTCGCCGCAAGCGACTTGCTGAGTCCAGGCATGCCAGCCTACTGAAGAACTATGAACTTGAAATCCCTATTTTAATAATTTCAGCTCTATATTTTTCAGCTCTACATTGTCAGAACTTAATTTTCAGTTTTACCAAACAGGCCCATAGACATACTTTAATTAATAGGGATAAATTTGACACTTTTACAATTAAACAAAGATAATAATAATTTTTTTAAATTGGTAGAAAGTCACTATTTTGGATTAGAAAAAGAAAGTAATATTTTTCTTCAATTAAATTGATAAAAAATAAAAATATTACAATTATTTTGAATGGAAGCAAAGACTAAGTTTTAAGTTTTGTTTGACTTTGCTTTTTTTTTTTTTTAAAGGGTTTCGGCCCATCCTCCTGGCACCGCCTCTGAAAGCAAGATGAACTTGTTTCCTTGTTCCGTGTTGTAAACAAGAAAAAAATGTTTTCAGGACTGCTAATAGGCACAACCAAATATTTTTATTGTACCTCTCTCAAAATAATTTTTTCACTTTTTTTATTGTTACTATAAAATTTTAAACAATAATTTTAGTTTTATTTAATTATTTTAATGAAAATTTAAAACATGTTATTGATAGGAATAAGTTCATTAGTCCCTCTCACCCAAAATCATTCCCCATAAAAGCTCAAACGAGATTGAAAAGTCCACACACTATAGAATGTCGAGATCAAAATTACATATAAACCCACTCTTATAACTATAAGAGTTATTTTAGTCTTAAACATTTGGATATATGATCAGATTTCTTAATAAAATATGAGTTTTTTTCTAATAATTTTATAGAAAAAGTAAAAAATTGTAAAAAAATCACTCTTTTACCTTAAAGTATAAAAGTAATTTTAGTCATATGCATTTGGATATAATAGCAACGGGCATGGAAAATGTGTGAGCGTGAATTTCTATAAAATTTTGCATCTCGATTAGGTTTTTATGTGTTTGATATCTCGCTAATGGGCATTAGAGTCTATGACTATTATTGATACACTATAAACAATACTTTCAGTAATAAATTTTAAATTTTTATTAGAATAATTAAATCAAACTAATATTCTTACTTAATTTGTAATAACGACAAAAATTGGGAAGATTATTTTGGAAGGGTGGAAGTATTGTAGTTCTAAAGTGTGTATTGCTCGTATATTTTAGGCAAATACTAAATACAGAGACTCAATTTCCAGGAAAGTAAGTAAATTATCAAAATAGCCTTTTATATACCTAATTTTATTTTATTCACTCATTCAATTTTCCCTCTTTTCGGTCTCTCTCTTACGACACGACGATTGACGACGACAATGGCTAGAGTAAAAATTTCGAAGGTCCCTGCCGGAGCTGGCGCCGCCGCTACCGCCATTGCCATCGCCGTCGGAGCTTCTTCTAGCACCGTGCCTGTAAAAAAGGAATTTAAACCTAATTTTAACCTATCGTATGAACTGAGTTTAGAGGCAGAAAGCATCTCGTATGAACTCACACGAGACACATCTCGTGTGAGTTCATACGAGACTCATCATATGAACTCACACGAGATGTGTCTCGTGTGAGTTCATACGAGATGAGTCTCGTATGAGTTCACACGAGATGTGTCTCGTGTGAGTTCATACGAGATTCTCAGTGTCCACTCTTTTTCTTTACATTGTTCATATTTGTCAGATGCTAAATAGCTAATTTATTGTCTCTTATTTGTTTTTTGTAGGCACGTGAGCGTATGACCGCATCCAATAGAAAGAGGAAGGCTGAAAAGCATCCGGAGAGAAAAGAAAAGCGAAGCAAGTCTAAGAATGACAAGAAAGCCACAGATGAGGAGGAGCATCTGGCAAATATGAAGACATGAACTTCCATGTAGTCACGGGGGTAATGTCATCACTGAGGCCGCCCTGCAGTGTTACTACAGCGAACACATGAACTTTCATGTAGTCACGAGATTGCACGGATAGAGGACTGTGGGGGACGGATTGAGCTGTCCACGATTCATGATTTTTGGAAGAAGTTGGACATAGAAGTAGACAACCCTCCATCTGAGACTTCAATAAATAAAGACAATTTTCAAGCTATGTTGAATAAAGTTGAGAAAGCACACGAACCGGTAAGGAGAAAGTTATTCAAAAAGATGAAAGAAGGGCTTAATCACCATACGAGAGATGCTTACGAGCCAAATCATATTTCAAAGGAGAATAAACCCCGGACTGAAAGTTCCAGAGAACCGTCAGATTGGGAGCATACTAACAAATTTTTTCGAGTCCCCGCTACACCATCCTCGACTAGCAAAGGGTATAGATCTTCATTCATTTTTGGCTCACACTTTATGTGTAATGGTTTTTGAATTATCAAGTTTGTATGAATGTTTGGATGTTTTGATGTTTGAATTATATGCATAAGCCTTGTTAACACTTTTATTTCGTATATAATTTGGTGATAGTATATGTGTAATGGTCTATTGGTCCCTCCCACTGTTTTGTGGAGATGTGCTATCATATTAAGAATCAAATTTCAGTTCTAGTTCTGTTTCTTGTTGCTTTTGCTGTTGCTGTTGTGAAAATGCAGGTTCAGACACTATTTCGTGTAAGTATACACGAGATATCATCTATAATCTCGTGTATATGTACACGAGACATCTCGTGTGCGTACACGAGACATCTCGTGTGCGTACACGAGTCATCACGTGTACATATACACGAGATGTAATCTATAATCTCGTGTATATGTACACGAGACATCTCGTGTGCGTACACGAGTCATCACGTGTACATATACACGAGATTATAGATTACATCTCGTGTATACTTACACGAGACGGACAAGAACAATGTTGGAATATTTCGTTCCCTGTATATAATTTTATCTGTATATAATTTTCGCTCCCTAAACCCACCAAGGATTTATCCTTGCCTGTCCCAAGTCAGGATAAAGGGCGAGGGTTGCGGTAGGCATGTGACAGCCAGCGTAAAAATTTTGTCACATTAACATGACATGAATCGGATTATGAATATCGTTGGGGCGTTTCCTCAGCAGCGACGCGCTACACTTCAAAGACCTGGGTGTAGTGATAAGTATGCAAAGGTTGCTAGGTCGTCGCCCGGAAGCGACGCGCCATCTCTTCGCCCGGGGGTGGTGTCAAATATGCAAGGGTGCGCTACACTTCAAAGACCTGGGTGTAGTGATAAGTATGCAAAGGTTGCTAGGTCGTCGCCCGGAAGCGACGCGCCATCTCTTCGCACGGGGGTGGTGTCAAATATGCAAGGGTTCTCGTATTGCGGACGAGTGCGGGTAAAGAAGCTAGTCCATGGTAGGTGTAAGGGTAGTGGGATGCGCTTTGGAACTTGGAACATTGGATCATTGACAGGGAGATTAGCAGAGGTGGTGGAAGTTATGAGGAGGAGGAAGATTCACATAATGTGTTTACAGGAAACTAAGTGGGTTGGAGAGAAAGCAAAAGAAATATCGCCTTGGGGTTTTAAGCTTTGGTACTCAGGAAAGGATAAGGGTAGAAATGGAGTGGGTATCATTATTGATAAGGAGTATATTAATGATGTGGTGGAAGTGTACAGGAAGAGTGATCAAATTATGGGCATTAAACTGGTGATACGTGATGAGATTATAACTATTATTTCCGCCTATGCACCACAAGTAGGGTTGGATGCATCTATTAAACAAGTGTTCTGGGAAGATTTGGAGGAGGTAGTGCAACGAGTACCTAGTGGTGAGAAATTAGTGATTGGTGGTGATCTGAACGGACATGTGGGGTCTAGTCGATATGGCTTTGAGAGCATACATGGAGGTTTTGGTTTTGGAGAGAGGAATGAAGCAGAAATAGTATCCTGGACTTTGCGTTGGCATATGACTTGAGTATAATGAACACTTGGTTCAAGAAGAGAGAATCTCACTTGGTGTCCTATAGGAGTGGAGGTAATGCGAGTCAGATTGACTTCTTCTTAGTAAGAAATACTTGTAGAAAGAGTTATACAGATTGCAAGGTTATTCCGGTGAGAGCACAAAGAACTCAACATAGACTCGGTGGTACTTGATGTTCGAAGTAAGAGACTTTCGAGAAAGAGAAAATCACATGTAGACCCTAGAATCAAGTGGTGGAGACTTCAAGGGGAAAATCAACCGAAATTTGTAGCTAAGATGGTCGATACCGGTATTTGGGCGGATAATATGGAGGATATGGATATAGATTCGACTTGGACTAAGATGGTACATACCATAAAGGAGGTGGCGAAAGAAGTCCTTGGAGAATCTAGAGGAAATGGGCCACCAAGTAAGGACACATCATGGTGGAACGAGGAAGTAAAACAAGCAATAAAGGGCAAGCGAGAATGCTACAAATTATTGGGGAAATGTAGGAGCGACGAGAACTATGAGAAGTATAAGGAAGCTAGAAGAGATGCTAAGAAAGCAAGAAGAGACGCAAGAGCAAAGGTGAATCGAAACTTTATGATAAGTTGGATACAAAAGAAGGGGAAAAGGACATCTACGTACTCGCTCGTATGAGGGAGAAGAGGACACGAGATATTGGTACGGTTAAATGTGTGAAGGATGTAGACCAAAGAGTTTTAGTCGGGGATAAAGAGATAAAAGATAGATGGAGTTCGTACTTTGATAACTTGTTCAACGGCGGTCAAGAGCAGGATGTTGGAGATTTAAATATCTCTTCGAGTATGGTTAATCGAGATTTTATGCGGAGAATTCGAAAGAGTGAAGTGGAAATGGCAATGAAAAAGATGAGATTGAAGAAAGCCGTTGGACCTGGATGGTATACCAATTGAGGTTTGGAGATGTTTCGGGAGAGGGGAGTAGATTGGTTAACAACGCTATTTAACAAGATATGGAGAGTTAACACAATGCCATTGGAGTGGTGGAAGAGTACTCGATCCCTTTGTATAAGAATAAAGGTGATGTCCAAGATTGTGCCAACTATCTGGGATCAAACTAATGAGCCATACTATGAAACTTTGGGAAAGAGTGATTGCACAAAGGCCGAGAAAAATTGTGGATATTTCGAATAACCCATTTGGGTTTATGCCAGTAAGATCGACTATGGAGGCAATATATCTTATGAGACAAACCATGGAGAAATATCGGGATCAAAAGAAAGATTTGCATATGGTTTTCATTGATTTGGAGAAGGCATATGATAAAGTGCCAAGAGAGGTACTTTGGTGGGCATTAGCAAAGAAGGGTGTTTCAAAGAAATATATTGATATTATCAAGGACATGTATAATGGAGTTAGTACTTGTGTACGTACTAGTGTTGGAAAGACCGAAGAGTTCCCTATAAAGATTGGAGTGCATCAAGGTTCCGCACTTAGCCCCTTTCTTTTGCTTTGACAATGGACGAATTGATGAGGTCAGTCCAAGATGATATACCAAAGTGTATGCTGTTCGCAGATGATATTGTGCTGATTGATAAGACAAGAGAGGGTGTTGAAAGTAAATTGGAGTTGTGGAGACACACTTTGGAATCTCGAGATTTTCGATTAAGCAGAAGCAAGACTGAATATTTGGAGTGTAAGTTTAGCAGAGTTGGAAGTAGGGAGGTAGGGGCGGTCACATTTGATGGAAATATTATTCAAGCTTCTGAGTTTTTTCGCTATCTTGGATCCATTATCCAAAAGGATGGAGAATTAGATGGAGATGTGGGTCATAGGATTAAAGCAGGTTGGTTGAAGTGGAAGAGTGCTACATGGTTTCTATGTGATCGCGGCATGCCCAATAGATTAAAGGGAAAATTCTACCGCACGGCAATTAGGCCGGCATTGCTTTACGGCACCGAATGTTGGGCCGTGAAACAATGTCACTTGCATAAGATGAATGTGGCGGAGATGCGTATGCTTCGATGGATGTGCGGTCATACAAGAAAGGATCGGTTGGGGAATGAGGTGATCAGAGGTAAAGTAGGAGTTGCGCCAATTGAGGATAAAATGAGGGAAAATCGTCTACGGTGGTTTGGACATGTGAGAAGGAGATCGAGTGATGCACCGGTTAGGAGGCCGGAACTGTGGAGAAATGATAAAATGGCGAGGGGTAAGGGAAGACCCAAACAAACTTGGATTAGAGTAATTGAAAATGATATGAATTTACTTGGAGTAGATGAAAGTATGGTGTTGAAGAGGCCGGAGTGGAGGGCAAAAATTCATGTGGGGGGTTGATTTTTTTATTTTTTTATTTTTTATTTTTTATTTTTAATTTTTTTAATTTTTATTTATTTTTATTTATTTTTATTTTTTATTTTTTTATTTATTTTTATTTTTTTTAATTTAATTTAATTTAATTTTTTTATTTATTTTTTTCACGATAACATATGAGGATTCATGTTAGCCGACCCCAAATTATTTTGGGACTAAGGCTTTGTTGTTGTTGTTGTATAATTTTCGCTCCCTATATTTTAACTAGAAAAGGTGGCTATAGTTAGAAAAAGTGGGTTAAAATAGCACCACTCACTCGAAAAGAAGTCGCCTAGGAGTAAGAAAAATTGGCGCTCAGACAAAAATAGCTTGGGAAGTTCGGAAAATATACTCTCCGGGGAACAGCTGCACCTGACATAAACGCCGTCAAATCGGACGGCGAAGCCGACGGCTGAGATAATTAGCTCAGTTTCCATGGCTTGGTGGGAAAATGTTGATGAAACCCGTCTTCTTGTTGCACCAGGTTTTACCCCACAATTTCATTTTTTTGTAATGCCTATCAACTGTTCGACGAAATGTCAGGGCCTTTTCCTTCACTTCACTTATATGCTTGATTTTTCTCTTTCTAACCACGGGCAGACAATATGCTTAATAATGTTTAAAGAGTTATAAATAATTAAAGATCGATGCTATGCGGTTTTTTTTTTGAGTAGTGGATGTGAGGTGGTCAGAACTTGATTTGATGAGTGTCTGTCCGGAAGAAATGGGGATACCTAGGAGATAAGTTTGTTTGAAATAGTTTTGTGTTGAGAATTATTATTTAGGCCCGTAAAATTGTTGAATAAACCCGTAAGTTCCAAACGGTAAATACTAAATACAGGGAACGAAAAATACAGGGAACGAAAAATTTCAACCCTGCCCTTGCCCTACACGAGATGTTGTGAAACGAGATGTCTCGCCGGATTTGCGCCGTCTGCCATATCTCCGGCACCGCTGATTATTTTGCTGATCCCAACGGTCAATATGAGCGCATGAGTGATGCGAACATACCCCAGAAATTTGACGACGATCCAACGGTTAATGAAGCGGGAATTTGATTTTTAATATGCGATTTGGTTTTGATTTTTTGCGAAATTTGGTTCGAATTCGGGCCATTTGGCCGGAATTTTTGGTTTATATGGATATTTTGGTAATTTTGTTGGTTCCCTGTATTTTTTGTTCCCTGTATTTAACCATATCCGTTCCAAACTTTAAATATGTCATCGAATGAAATGACTCTACTACCCCTAAATCAATACACCCATTACCCAATGTTATATACACCCATAACATTTAAACTAAAATATACCTCCATTGTTATACACTCTCGTAACATTAACTCAAATCTACCCCCTCATCAAATTTTCACCTTCTCCCATTTTTCACCATTACATCAATCCAAAAATCACCCTCTTCATTTTACTTTTACATAAAAAAAATTACTACTTCCCTTTCCTCCTACCATCATTTCTCACAAAAAAATAAAATAAAATAGATTACATACATATTTGGTCAAGATATTCAGCAGGATCATGGATAAAATGGCTATACAATCGAATGATAATGTATGTTTTCTTCACTTTCTAACCATATAAATATGTTAAACTTTTGTTTTTGTTTTCGTTGTAAAAATTAAGCCAGTAATGACCGAAATTCAACTCAGGTTAGGCCACACCCAACCAAAAAACTTGAAAAAGTTCGGCCCACCCGGCCGAAAATTTGAATAAGTTCAGCTCTGGTTTGCCGATTCTGGGCTGTTTTTCGGCCACACATTGCCGAATTTTTAAAATATTTCGGCCACATTCGGCCGAATTTTTAAAATATTTCGGCCACACCTGGCCGAATTTTCTAAAAAAATTCGGTCACACTCGGCCGAATTTTCTAAAAAAATCCGGCCAACTACGCCGAATTTTTGAAATATTTCGGACATTAATGGCCGACCCTTTTAAAAAAATTCGGCCACCACTGGCCGAACTATTGTTTTTCTTCGTACCCCCTATTGTTTTATTCAATTGATGCAGTATTCAATGGGTGACAACAACTATGACCCTGTTGATTTTGATTTTTTTTTGCGAGACTACACCACAGAATTCACAAATGCCTTTATATTTTAGATACCGTCAAATAATGTTTGAATGGTCGCGTAAAAAGGGGAAGAGCATGGATTTATTATCGTTATAGGTCGGTCAGATAACGGAAGCCGTTATTTCGCTACTCGAATGACGTTTGTTTGTGAACGTTGGGGGACATAAAAGGAAAAGTCAATCTCTATTTCCTCTAAAAAAATCTGTCAACAATGAAATTTTGGGAAAAATAAAGAAAAATAGAGAAAGCGGAACAAAGAAATGCGATTGTAAGTTTTAGTTGAATGCCAAACAAGTCACCGTTGATGGTCAATATCAATTAAAAGTGGTATGTGGCGTTCACAATCATCTGATTTGTCAATTCATGTTGTCACTTTTATGTCGGTAGATTACGGAAACAAGAGGAGTACGTGATAGAAATGTCATATGCAAATAGCCGGGCCAAAGAATATTTTATATGACTTAAAAGAGAAATTTTCAGAAAACAAGTCCTTAATACGTACTATTTATAATGCGCGCATGAATAACATGGCAACTGAGCATGCGGGTCGTTCTCAAATCCAACAACTCATGTTTAAATTGAATGATTATTGTTCTCACTTCGAATATCGGCAATTCGAGCATACAAATGTCATTAATGAGATATTCATTGCTCATTCGAAAAGCATTCAATTGCTGAAAGCATTTACATACGCCTTATTCATGGATTGCAATTACAAGACAAATAGGTACAACTTACCTTTGCTTGAGATTGTGGCTGTGACATCAACAAAAATGACATTCTTAATTGCTGATGTATACTTAGAGGCTGAGAAAGAAGCAAACTACACGTGGGCATACAAAGTTTTGAAATCTCTGATGGATGAATCATGTCTTCCTAATTTTATCGCAACCGATAGGGAGCTTGCTTTGATGAATGCAATCCGTGAGACGTTCCTAATAACAACTCATTTGCTCTGTCGATGACATATCAACATAAATATTCTAGCAAAATGTAAGAAAATGTTTGATATGCAAGAAATTTGGGAGGCGTTTATTATTCATTGTAATGTAATGGTCAAAGCTGATACAGAGGCATCGTTTAATGACTTTTTACGGCGATTATCAGAAGATTTCAATCGTTATCCCAATGCGGTCAATTATGTTACGAACCAATGGATTGTGCCATAAAAAGAAAGATTTGTCTTGTGTTGGACAAATAAAGTTATGCACTTTGACAATTTGGCTACAAACGGGTATATCGGGTGAACTTTATTTTTGATGTGTCATATGTTTTGATGTTTACTATGTTTTGTTAATTATATGCTAATAAAATACGTAAATTATGTTAGGCTGGAGAGTCAACATGTCTTGTTGAATAAACAACTTGCATCAAGCCATGAAGCATTTGAGACATGTTGGTAACAAATTTATAAACTCATTGAATGCTCTCATATTGCAATTATCGCCTCATTCGAGAAATGCAGGACTGTGGTACAACATAAATTCAAGTCATCGCTATGGAGTGAGGTTAGAGGTATGGTGTCTATAAATGCATTGGATTTGATTTTCAACTCATTGTATTCTCTATATGATGGTAGCCGAGATTCATTGTTGTGTGGGTGTGCTGTGAGATTGACATGCGGACTCCCTTGTCCACATGAGCTTGCACAGTTCATGCGATTCAACTCGCCCATCACACTTGATAAAGTTCATGCATTTTGGCGTAAGCTAGATACCCTACCTATAATAAGTTATGATGATGATATTGAAAAAGAGATCCGTAATCGATACAAAGAGTGTTGTAATGCTCTTGATTTAATATTTGAGGCAGCTCCAGAATCAGAAATAATTTGATTGTTCGGAGATTAACTGAGATTTGTCATCCTGAAACAACAATGACCAATGAACCTGCAGTAAAAACCAATAATAATGGTCGTTCTAAATCGACGAATGCTAATTTCATCAAATCCACGAAGCGTGATCAAGCTAGCATTTGAGTACGTGGAGGCCATACCCAAACAAGTTTTATTCGACCCCAATGCAAATCAATGTTCCGATGTTATCTGCAAAAGCCAAGTTACAGGTAACCTCAAAGCTATTTATATTATTCAGTTATACGTTATAGCATGGAATTAGTTATTTCAACTTATTTTTACCTTTCTTGAATTTATCTTATAGCTCGTGCGTCGAAAAAGTCAACATGCAATCCCATATCTTGATCAAGTACCGATTTACATGCATGGTTATATTGAGCAAACAATTGATGTTCGGGGTGATGGGAATTGTGGTTTCCGATATATCGCATAGTTACTTGGACGTGATTCAGATGACTGACGGTGGGTTCGGGCAGCGTTATATCAAGAGCTTTATGGAAATCAAGAGTTATATGCTGAGTTATTCATGGCCGAGGATGTAGGTGTTAGTGCCCTAGGCCTATAGAGATAGACCTTTATGTAATGTCATTGATCATTTATATAAGAGAATGTTTCTTTGATTATTATATGTGTTTGCATGTTTAGTTATAATAATCGTGTCCCTAGTACTTACGAAGCACTAGTATGAAGTCTAATGGATAATCATGTGATGATTATATGCATGGAGATGCACATTAGATTCATGGGTACTTGTTGGAGAACAAGGTACTGGACTTGACCCATTATGAGATTTATGTCATGGTCATATGTCATAAATAAATCTCATATAGTTATATCATTGATATCCTTTGACCTGAGATTATCATCGTCTTCCGCTCGATGAATATCATGTTTGATATAGTTTAACGTTGTCTTTAACCGGATGACAATAAGGGCTATCATTGGCATGGTATGATTCTTGTTTGGAAGAATGATAAGTCAAGATGGAAAATTGTCCCTCGTAAAGAGAGATGTTTGCTAGGCCACTCGTAAGTAAGATTGATGTAGTGCGTAGCCGTACCCGAATGAATTAATGTGATTAATATCATTCGATTAATCAATTTACTTGGTAACGAGAAAGCATTGAACAATATGAGTTGACGTGGACCATGACTCATGTTCAATATAACATCGTGTGACAATGAGATTGTGATATGTTCTATGTAGGAAATCGAACTATGCATTATATTAATTGGGTAGGCATGATGGCTTGCTAGAGTCCGCTCATGTCTTATGAGGATCGATGTGATCGAACTCATTGCCAACTTAATATAGTCCTATGGGGTCACACGCATCGAACGAATTGTCAAAAATGAAGAATATGGAGGTTCTGCACTCAGGGGACGACTCGTCCCCAGGCCTGAACTAACTATTTCCTTGGCCTGGGACGAATGATTCAGAGACCGACTCATGAGGGACGACTCGTGCCCTTGGGGTCGAGTCGTGCCCTCAAGGGACGAGTCGTGCCCTAGTTTGAACCAACTATTCCCCTTAAGGGGGACGCCAGGATCAGAGGTTTGTCCCAAGGGGACGACTCGTGCCCTGGGGGACGAGTCGTCCCGTCGGCGCTGAACTGACGTAAAATTGGCTTTAAATTAGGGTTTTTCAAAGGGCTTTTATTTGTAACATATAAATACAACCCCTTTGTTGCCCTAGCAGCCATTCCACCTTTTTGAGTTTAGAGAAACACAAAAGAGATAGATTTCCAATTGTGAATTGAGAATCAAAATCAATCCAATCCATATTTCTTCATCGATTGAAAAGAGTTTCAATCAAGGATCTAGCAATCCGCCTAGAAAAGTTCTAGGGTTCGTTCTTCGCGTGGATACACATAGAGGATCTTCGCTCGTCAAGATCTTTAGTTCGTGATTCGCCGTTCGTTCATCAAGGATTAACAAGGTCGTTCAATCTGGAGTTGGGTCAAGTTTATCAACGACAAAAGCACTCAAGGTTGGTATTTCTATTTCATCTTTCTTAATTAATCATCTAGAACGGATTCTAGGGCTTTGGGTTTTTCGAGTTATTGCATTATTCCGCTGCGCATGAACCCTCGAAACCCAACAGTGGTATCAGAGCCCCGTTCATGATGTTTAAATTAGAAAATCATGATAATTAGATAATGTGATTATGTTAATTTTCATGATGTACATGATCTAGAATGTGAAATTGTATGAGTTTTGCTTGTGAAGTAATTGTATATAATGATATACCATGATTATGAAATTGAAATATATGATTAATATGATTAATCTAGATTATGGGATGTCAATTTCATTAATATGATTAATGTGATTAATCTAGGATATTTGTGAAGTATTACTTAGTATATTGGTTGAACACCAAAACCTTCCCCACAGGCACTTCGATGGAAGTGTGGGATAAATTTGGAGCACGTGGCCGCGTACTAGTAATTACTGATCAAATGTGATTTGTGTTGCATCATTCCATGTTCATAATTATGCTCATATATTTTTCATGAATCAACCTTGGCATGTTAATTGATAAACATGAAAATTGAACCTTCTTTGTAATTTGAGTTTGTTTTATGCCACCCATGTTTAAACACTTGTGAGTACACGGATAGTTTCATGTAGGCTACGCCACAGCGAGGTACATTGATTCTATCTTTGTATGATCAAGATGAGCAAACGGTGATTGCTATACGTTTAACATGGTTGAACTCAATTAGGCTATCAAAACAGTTTTGGGCCTAAGGCATAAGATGAGATTGAAACATGTGACATAAGATGTCTATAATCTCATAATGATCTAAGAGTCATATATAGATATGATTGATAAATGTTATCTACCTTTTTAGTTTAATTTTGAGCGATCGTGCCATAGCCAGAGCTTGAAATTAAATTAAAGTTGAGTCTTAGCCTATTAAATTATATTATGCATGTTTGTATAAGAAGGTTATATAATTTAGTGGGAGTATTTGTGAAATACGTTAATTAATCTCTTAAATGAATTGGTACTTATATGTTGCATATCTTTGTAGATCAATGGCATGTAAACACTAATCAAAACACGTCATCGCGATCGGTCCTTGAGAAGGACAAGTTAGAGGAGAATGGCAACAACTATGTGGATTGGATCCGCGGTTTGGGAATTGTTCTCAAACGGAAAGGAAGTTGTACATTCTTGATGGACCCGTTGCACCCGAGCTGCGGCTAATGCAACTAAAGTGAAAAGGACCAACATAAGAAGCATGTGGATGATTCTATTGATGTTGGTTGCTTGATGCTTGCTACCGTGTGTAAGGCCCTTCGAAGGACCTTGTACACATGGAAGTTTATGATTTGGGAAATCATTTGAAGGAAATGTTCGATTCTGCAAGCACGTACGGAAAGGTTTGACACTATGAAGGCTCTTCATTCATGCAAGATGATTGAAGGACAACTTTGTTGGGCCTCATGTGTTGAAAATGAAGGGTCACCTCGAACACCTTGAGAGGCTTGGATATCCTATCCGATTAGAGCGCTACGGATATGATATTGCATTCACTCCACGAAAGTTATAATCGGTTTGTTACGAATTATAACATGAATGGGATGAATAAATCTCTGTCTGAATTGCATGGAATGCTAAAGAATGCAGAGAACAATATTACCAAGAAAACCAATCAAGTGTTGATGGTGAATAAAGGTAAGGGGTTCAAACCCAAGGTTAAAGCAAAAGTTGCTAAACCGGAGGCAAAGGTTGCCGTTTTTGAGAAGCCTAAACCCAAATCCCAAAAGGATGCGGTGTGCTACCATTGCAAGGAAACTGGGTATTGGAGGCGTAACTGCAAGCTTTATCAGGAAGGGCTGAAGAAGAAGGGCAATGAGATTGCCATGACTTCAGGTATCTATGTGATAGATATTTTACTTTCTACCTCTAGTTCTTGGGTATTAGATACCGGATGTGGATCTCACATTTGCCTAAATGTGCAGGGACTAAAGAATAGAAGGTCGCTCAAAGAGGGTGAAGTAGATCTACGGGTTGGAAATGGAGCAAGAGTTCTTTGCATTGGCCGTAGGGACTTACGAAGTCACTTTACCTAGCGGATTAATTTTAGTTTTGAATAACTGTTATTATGTTCCGGATTTGAGCAGAAACATTATTTCCATTTCTTGTTTAGACAACGAGGGTTACAATTTTCTTATTGCGAATAAGAAATTTTCCATTTATTTGAATGATGTACTTTATTGTATTGCTCATTCTTTTAATGGCCTTTATGTCTTGGATGTTGAAAATAATGTTGATAATATCTATTATGTAAATAAGAAATCCAAACCAAATAATGTGAATGACACATATAAATGGCATTGCCGTCTTGGGCACATAAACGAGAAACGCATCTCTAAACTCCATAAAGATGGATATTTAGACTCATATGATTATGAATCATATGATGTTTTCGAATCTTGTTTATTGGGCAAGATGACTAAGGCACCTTTCTCTAAGAGTAGTGAAAGGGCTAGTGATTTGTTGGCTCTCGTACATACTGATGTATGTGGACCAATGAATAGCATTGCTAGGGGAGGATTTCGGTACTTCATAACGTTCACTGATGACTTATCAAGATATGGCTATGTCTATCTGATGAAGTACAAAAGTGAAGCATTTGAGATATTTAGAATATTTCAAAGTGAAGTACAAAATCAACTTGGCAAAACTATTAAAACACTTCGATCCGATCGAGGTGGTGAATATTTGAGCCAAGAATTTGACGATCATCTTAAAAGTTGTGGAATTGTTTCAGAACTTACTCCACCCGGAACACCACAATGGAATGGTGTGTCTGAGAGGAGAAATCGAACTCTATTGGATATGGTTCGATCGATGATGAGTCAAGTTAACCTTCCTATTTCCTTTTGGGGACATGCACTAGAAACAGCTGCTTTCACACTTAATAAGGTCCCTACTAAATCGGCTCCTAAAACCCCACATGAGATGTGGCATGGAAGAAAGCCTAGTTTATCTTTCATGAAGATTTGGGGATGTGAGGCTTATGTAAAGAAATTGATTTCTGAACATAAACTTGCACCTAGATCTGATAAATGTATTTTCGTTGGTTATCCTAAGGAAACGAAAGGATATCAATTTTACAACCAATCCGAGAACAAAGTGTTTGTTGCTCGACACGGTGTATTTCTAGAGAAAGAGTTTCTGTCTAAAGAAACTAGTGGGAGTAAAATTGATCTTGAAGAAATTCAAGAACCTGAAAATCACATAGAGCCAATAGTAGAGACGGAACCAAATTCACAAGCTGTTGTGGAACCGGTTCAAGATGCACAAGTTCTTCGCAGATCGGATAGGATACGATCCGAACGTGAGAGATATGGATTTCTCATGACGGAAAGTAATGAAGTAGAAATCATTGAGAATGATGAACCTACTTCCTATCAAGAGGCGATGTCCACTCCTGATTCGGACAAGTGGCTAGGAGCCATGGAATCCGAGATCAAATCCATGTACGATAATCAAGTTTGGAACTTGATTGATCCACCCGAAGGTGTAAAAACCATAGGGTGCAAGTGGGTTTTCAAAAAGAAAACCGACGTGGATGGGAAGGTACATACTTATAAGGCTAGGCTTGTTGCTAAGGGGTATAGGCAGATTCATGGCGTTGACTATGATGAAACCTTTTCGCCCGTAGCAATGCTTAAGTCTATTAGAATCCTAATTGCCATAGCCGCATATTACGACTATGAGATATGGCAAATGGACGTCAAAACAGCGTTTCTTAACGGAAACCTACTTGAGGATGTATACATGATACAGCCTGAAGGGTTTGTCGATCCAAAGAATTCTAATAAAGTGTGTAAGTTGCAGAGATCCATTTATGGATTGAAGCAAGCTTCCCGGAGGAGTTTGGAATCTACGTTTTGATGAATCAGTCAAAGAGTTTGGCTTCATCAAAAACGAAGATGAACCTTGTGTATACAAGAAAATAAGTGGGAGCATAGTTCTATTTCTAGTGTTATATGTCGATGACATCTTGCTCATTGAAAACAATGTTCCTGCACTTGAGACTGTTAAGTCTTGGTTAGGAAAATGTTTCTCAATGAAAGATATGGGTGAAGCGGCTTATATCCTTGGTATCAAGATCTATAGAGATAGATCAAGAAGGATGATTGGTTTGAGTCAGAGTACATATATTGACAAGGTCCTTAGAAGATTCCGCATGGAAAATTCTAAGAGAGGAAACTTACTTGAACGGGACGTGGCATTACTCTTAGCAAGACTCATTGTCCTAAGACAAATGATGAGCGAAAAAGGATGAGTGATATATCATATGCTTCGGCAATTGGGTCTATCATGTATGCCATGTTATGTACCAGACCCGATGTCTCGTATGCTCTAAGCGCAACGAGTAGATACCAATCTGATCCTGGTGAGAACCATTGGATAGCAGTCAAGAATATCCTTAAGTACTTGAGAAGGACTAAGGATGTATTTTTGGTATTTGGAGGAATGGAAGATGATCTGGTTGTAAAGGGTTACACAGATGCAAGCTTCCAAACCGACAAAGATGACTATAGATCGCGATGCAGGTTTGTGTTTATGCTAAATGGAGGTCTTTGTTTGTTGGAAGAGTTCCAAGCAAGCAGCATTCTTGATTCTACAACTGAAGCCGAGTACATAGCAGCATCGGATGCGGCTAAGGAGGCGGTTTGGATCAAGAAGTTCGTTAGTGACTTAGAAGTCGTTCCGAGTATCACTAACCTGATAGAGCTTTATTGTGACAATAATGGTGCTATTGCCCAAGCAAAGGAACCAAGGTCACATCAGCGATCCAAACACATTTTGAGACGTTTCCACCTCATTAGAGAAATCTGTGAAAGGGAGGACGTCAAGATATGCAAGGTACTAACGGATGACAACATCTCGGACCCTCTCACCAAGCCTTTACCACAAGCTAAACATGATGGTCATGTTAGGTCCATGGGTATAAGCTACATGAATGATTGTGCCTAGTGCAAGTGGGAGACTGTAGGTGTTAGTGCCCTAGGCCTATAGAGATAGACCTTTATGTAATATCATTGATCATTTATATAAGAGAATGTTTCTTTGATTATTATATGTGTTTGCATGTTTAGTTATAATAATCGTGTCCCTAGTACTTACGAAGCACTAGTATGAAGTCTAATGGATAATCATGTGATGATTATATGCATGGAGATGCACATTAGATTCATGGGTACTTGTTGGAGAACAAGGTACTAGACTTGACCCATTATGAGATTTATGTCATGGTCATATGTCATAAATAAATCTCATATAGTTATATCATTGATATCCTTTGACCTGAGATTATCATCGTCTTCCGCTCGATGAATATCATGTTTGATATAGTTTAACGTTGTCTTTAACCGGATGACAATAAGGGCTATCATTGGCATGGTATGATTCTTGTTGGGAAGAATAATAAGTCAAGATGGAAAATTGTCCCTCGTAAAGAGAGATGTTTGCTAGGCCACTCGTAAGTAAGATTGATGTAGTGCGTAGCCGTACCCGAATGAATTAATGTGATTAATAGCATTCGATTAATCAATTTACTTGGTAACGAGAAAGCATTGAACAATATGAGTTGATGTGGACCATGACTCATGTTGAATATAACATCGTGTGACAATGGGATTGTGATATGTTCTATGTAGGAAATCGAACTATGCATTATATTAATTGGGTAGGCATGATGGCTTGCTAGAGTCCGCTCATGTCTTATGAGGATCGATGTGATCGAACTCATTGCCAACTTAATATAGTCCTATGGGGCCACACGCATCGAACGAATTGTCAAAAATGAAGAATATGGAGGTTCTGCACTCAGGGGACGACTCGTCCCCAGGCCTGAACTAACTATTCCCTTGGCCTGGGATGAATGATTCAGAGACTGACTCATGAGGGACGACTCGTGCCCTTGGGGACGAGTCGTGCCCTCAAGGGACGAGTCGTGCCCTAGTTTGAACCAACTATTCCCCTTAAGGGGACGCCGAGATCGAGGTTTGTCCCGAGGGACGACTCGTGCCACAGGGGGCGAGTCGTCCCGTCGGCGGGCGACGTAAAATTGGCTTTAAATTAAGGTTTTTCAAAGGGCTTTTATTTGTAACATATAAATACAACCCCTTTGTTGCCCTAGCAGCCATTCCACCTTTTTGAGTTTAGAGAAACACAAAAGAGATAGATTTTCAATTGTGAATTGAGAATCAAAATCAATCCAATCCATATTTCTTCATCGATTGAAAAGAGTTTCAATCAAGGAGATAGCAATCCGCCTAGAAAAGTTCTAGGGTTCGTTCTTCGCGTGGATACACATAGAGGATCTTCGCTCGTCAAGATCTTTAGTTCGTGATTCGCCGTTCGTTCATCAAGGATTAACAAGGTCGTTCAATCTGGAGTTGGGTCAAGTTTATCAACGACAAAAGCACTCAAGGTTGGTATTTCTATTTCATCTTTCTTAATTAATCATCTAGAACGGATTCTAGGGCTTCGGGTTTTTCAAGTTATTGCATTATTCCGCTGCGCATGGACCCTCGAAACCCAACAGAGGATTGGGTGGAGAAAGTCCTGTTTACTCTCAACTGGTATGATGGTCTATGTGGAAAAGCACATTTGTTTAACGCTGCAGAAATGGGTTACGCTATTGCAAATGTATTCAACGTTGCGTTAGTGACTTTGAGTAACACATTGTTTTTGACCTTTTTCCCTCTACGAAAATCAATGCTACACAAACTAAAACTGATTTGTATTGCATATGTCAACGGTAATCATTACATAAATGCGAAGTTGAAGTAAGGATGTCCATTGCCACCACTGCCGTACAAATGGTATGAACAATTGTAACTTGGACAAACCATTGTAACTAGGGCAAAAAATAAAATAAATTACTTGGGCATATTATTTGTGTACATAATATTGTTTTTTCATTAGTTTTTCAAAAAAAAAAAAACACTTAATATAACTTCCGGCCAGTAGTGGCCGAACAGAAAAGGGGTATTCGGTCAGTACTACTGGCCGAACTTTTTGAATGGTTCGGTCAGTAGTACTGGTCGAACCTTTGTTACTTGGGCAATTTTTTTTTAAAAATATTTTAGGCTATAATTTGGGTACATAACATTGATTTTTTAAGAGTTTTTCAAAAAAAAAAAAAAAACACTTAATATGACTTTCGGTTACTTGGGCAAATTTTTTTATAAATATTTTAGACTAAATTTGGGTACATAACATTGTTTCGAATCTTACTATTCACTATTATTTAAATACTTTTTGCAAACATGAGAAATTGTTCAAAATTGAGAAGTTTTTCAATGACATAATAAAAACTAATCGAGTTATACAAACATTACAAACACCAAATACAAAACTAAAAATAATTGTTCATACATTGTTTCAGAGACATAATACAAAGACCAAAAAATACAAATCTGATGTCTTCTTCTTGTACCCTGAGAAGTTGATGGCGTTGATATGATTTGAGTTGCTGCGAGTGCTCTAAAGATGACTTACATAGCCTCCTGTGCACTAATCGAGTGATCTCCGTCTGCACATCTTTCAGCAATAGGTATCATCACGTCCCGGACATTTATGATTATATCCCACGGATTTGGGGCAGCAACTTCAGTCGTCATCCTGACAACGTGAGCTCTCTCAACTATGGGGTGCACAATAGGATGAGAATAAGTAGAGTACCATTGCAGATAATCATCTCCAGTTTCTTGTGGCACTCTACATTTTCGGATCGAGCTTTTATCGAGGCAATGCGACTTCCAGAAAGAGAAAGATTGGGCAAACATGTTCCACCCCACCAAATACTTCTTATCTCCTTTCGGCATCCCTAGTACAAGTGGAGTTCTTGGCATTGTTTGCACAAACCCAAACTGTCTCAAGACCCGATCAGGAAGATGTGGCTCCACGACATTACCGGCAACTATGGCTCCTTGATATAGAGCGTCTCTAGGAAAAGGATATTGAGTACGGATACCTTCATACGACATCCAAATCACCTACAAATAAAAACATAAAAAATATTAATATAGTTTCATTTAAGAAAAGAAAAATATATGTGAAAAATACTACAAAAATAATACTTACCTCCGTGTACTTGATTATGTCAATATGTTGCCTGTTAACTTGCACGGAGACAACTGTTGCTGGTTGAGCCCTCGGTGGTAGCCACTTCAATGTGAGCGGCAAATTGGGTAGATAAGAGCTGTTGAAACCGTTCCTAAACGCAGGGAAGCTCTCATAAACCCATGCCTCAAACAAAGTTAAGTACCCGAAAATCTGATGGCAGTTACAACTCGATCATTTTCCTAGTTGTCGGTACAGATAAGTTAACGCTCCAGCTCCCCAAGTATAATCCCCAATTTCCCCCTCGTCTCTAAATAAATCGAGGTAGCTCGCAATAACACACGTCCCAGTTTTATCCGAGAAAATTGTGCACCCCAATAAATACTCCCTCCGTCCCATTAGTAATGGGAAATTTACTGTAGATACGGGAATTAAGGAAAAGTGAATTATAGTGGAGGAAATAGTGAATTATAATGGTGTTGTGAGTATTAAAATAATGTAGGAGAGAGAATGAGTGGAGGGAATAGTAAAGATTCCTTTCCATTTTAGGAAGTTTGTGGTTTGTAATGGGACGACCAAAAAGGAAAGTTTGTGGTTTGTAATGGGACGGAGGGAGTATAACAAATATGCCTTATCATCATATGCAGCTTTTTGGGGGTTTGAGGAATACAAATTAGGGGAGAATTTTGTTCTCAGACATTCTAGATTCACCAATGCCCGTTTGACAAGTATTCCATCTTTAGACACTTTTTTTGGGACTCTTAAAACCACAATGACTTTATCAAGAGGTGGCTGGCTAGAAGAATCGGGACTCTCAAACAAGGGTTGACCTACGACCGGAAGCCCCGTAAGACAAGACACATCCTCTAGTGATGGTCATCTCCCCAAATGGCATATGGAAACTATTAATTTCCGGGTGCCATCGCTTAACAAAAGCGTTAACCAACTTCTTATGCATGTTGTCATACGGTACACTCAGTAATCACAAAAGTCTGGAATTACCAATAATATTTTGAACCGGCTCAGACAGAATATCAATATCCAACTTCCATTTTTTCAACTTCCCGATATTATTAATACATTTTAATGTACGATCATCTTTACCCTCTCATATGTATTTTGCAACGTGTGTTTCATAGCAAATGAGTAAAAGATTTGTACCTCCGGCCACCGGGGAAAAGAGATTTCACCCCCACCTCCCTCGATGTCATCCTCATCTTTCGGCTCATCTTCCAAGTTACTATAATTCTTAGCCTCAGGAACATTCATCTTAGGTAAGGTTTTCATATTATCCAAATCCTCATCCTCATTGTACACTGAATATACCTTTTTGGTACAATGAAGGTCTGGATTCATGCTGCTGATATCCTTCTTCATTATAGACCGAATGTTGAGGATCAATATATGCATCCCCAACTCGCTGATCATCAAGGTTTTGCGTATATTGCCCTTGATTACATGAGTTTTCGTGTTGCTTTCTAGCGGAATCAGTTGGACGTATTCTTGTAGACATCTGCTTAATTGCAAATAAAACATCAAAAAATCAAACTCGATACAATTTCATATTATATCATATCAAACTCAAACATTTTACAACACATTTTCATCATTTTAATCTAATAAAATGATATTTACAAGCTCAAAACATCAATATTAACATGAAATCTACATCTAATCATTAATCGGTGAGTCATATCATATTGTAAAAGTTCGGCCAAAAGTGGTTAAAAATATTCATAAAAATTCGGCCGGGGGTTGTTGAGAAAAGTGAAAAAATTCGGCCGGGTATGGCTGAAACTAATTAAAAAGTTCGTCCGGCTATGGCTGAATTTTAGCAAAGTTCGTCCGACTTTTTTAGCAAAGTTCGGCCAGATATATAAATTCGGTCGATACCGGCCGAACCCAACAAACCCATAATTTTTAATGAAATTTAACCCAAAAATTATCAAATTGAAACATAAATTGAACAAATTAAAGCTTAGGAAGTAATTATCAAACGAATTGAACCAAAATTACCTTCTTCTTCTTCCTGAATTTCTCTCTCCCTCTCTCTCTCGAAAAACCAGTTCTTCTTCTTTTCTTTCTCTCTCAAAAATAAAAAATTTGATTTTCTCTCTTTCTCTCGCTAAAAATCAGTGTTGGTGGGTGGGTGTGGGTGAGTGAGTGAGAGAGTAAATGTGTTTGGGTTAATGGGGGTGGGTGGGTGGGGGATAAGGGATAAATGAAATAAGGGGTATAAAGGGAAAGGGAGGGGTTTATTTTAATTTTTGGAGGGTGGATTTAATGTTACGGGTTTACTCAACAATTTTACGGGCCTAAATAACAATTATCTTATGTGTTTGGTGGCTGATTTGAATTTCTTGGTTGTTGCTTTAGGGTCACTTGTTTGCTTGACGATAAAAGGATATGGTAATATCTTAAGGTGAAATCAGTTGACACATTTAAATCTCTTGTTTTCTATAACCGATAACTTTGTTGTGTAGTTGGTGTTCTGAAAACCAATGAAGGTATCTTTGCTACTTTCAGCAGCGAAAAAGGAGGGTTCTTACAAGATGCCACAATGCAGTTCATTATATTATAATATAACTTCTGTTTGAACACTTATCTCAAAACAATTAAATGTCTAACATGTAGTTCATAATGCATCAATTTAGACCTAGCATTATTCTTGCAGACCCTTCTGCTAGTGGAGACCATGTGGGACGATTGCTATCACTTCGCCATCCCAAAACTGGTAAGATCAAGATATTCGTTTTCATCCATCTGATCTGCTTCAACATAATAACATTTCATCATTTTCTAAATATTTTTTGATCTCTTTAATCTTTGCATCTATCTTGCTTTTAGTTACTATTTTATCCCCGATTCACTTGTCAGTGTAGGTTTTTCTAGATTTTACAATGAAAATGCCGGTGCTATTACTATGTGATACTATAGACTGACTCATAAACTTCTCATACACTAGTATAAGCTTCAAAATGAGAAAATTCAGTTATGTGACAGGAAAAGCCACATGCTACATGGTTATAAATGGAGGGATGCAAGAACTTCACTGGTTTAAGCAATCTTATGGGTCTTGGTTTCTAGGGGATTACATCTGTGAAGGTAAATTTCATGTCAATGAGTTCCAACTTTTTAACTTATACGGCCACGATTGGCAATTTGAATCTGCTCCAGAATAGTTGTCAATTTCAGAATGAAATGAGCATTATTGGCCTTGATTTCTAATAAAGGGCTCTAGGTTAACTCTACAAACGGCCATATATTACACCTTAATCGGTTTAACTACTTGGAGTCTTTTTTTTTATTTTTTTAAACCTGCCGTGGATGTTCGCAAACTTATAGGCATGGGCATTAATTGGGGAATTACGATTAGGTAAATGACAATAATACCGGCTTTCCTGCCGCTGGAGAGAGAACCAAACTTCCTTGAAGGTAAAAAAAAGAGCAAGAAAATATCAGTAATGAAGTTTAGGTTTTCTATTGCCCAGAAGCTTATCTAAGGCTTAGTGTTACTTGATCTTGAAGCACGATTTGATCAATCATATCAGTACCACCAATAACGTAAAATAGCCCTGAAGTCTTCTAATAAAAATAAGGGAATAAAAATAAGGGAAAACAGTTAAAACTGAGAGAGAGGGAAGGAAAATAATTCTTTCGTCTGATTTATTTCTCATGTACAAGTCATGTATATATATATTGAGAGTCCTAGTCTATTTAAACTAGGAAAGTATTCTACACAATCTCCTTTTCAAACTATGTGATCTCCTTATATACAAACTTCTACCATAACAAGGAAACAAGGAAACATAATATTTCTCAAATCTGGAGAATCCTTCCTTAATATGCCGCTGAACTACAAGTGCACGGTCGCTCTAAATGGGCGCGCAATCGCGCCGATTCTCTGTACAAAGTGTGCGTTCGCGCTCCTGTCGCTGTGGTCGCGCAGTTTATACGACGTGCCCACGTCCTGTCCGTAACGTGTCCACGTTCTGTCCAACACCCCTCCTCAAGTTGGAGCGTGAAGAATGCAAACGCCCAACTTGCCAAGTAATGTGTTAAACTGTCTAACACCTAAAGCTTTGGTGAGGGTGTCTATTGGTTGAGAAGTCGTGGGAACAAACTGAGGCGTAATGAGACCTGATTGGACTGCATCACATACGAGATGACAATCCACTTCAATATGCTTGGTTCGTCAATGAGAAATTGGATTTCGGGCGATATGAAGAGCAGATTGACTATCACAATGAATAGCATTGGAGTCTCATGTTTCACACCAAAAGAAAGAAGCATACCACGCTACCATTTCAACTCACACGTAGTACTTGCCATACCGATATTCTGCTTCAGCCGAGAAACGTGAAACATTATATTATGTTGCTTTTTGGTCTTTGACAGCCGAGTTTCCTAGAAACACAACGTAAGAGTTCGTTGGGTAAGTGGACGACTTGCCCAGAGTCTGAGTCACAGAAAGCATGAAGCTGAAGGTTGGAGTTGGCCCTGTCCAGGACTATGTTTAAGATAGCGAACAACATAAATCGCTGCTTTCAGGTGAGAATGCTAAATTTAGATGAGCCATAAATTGTGCAAGAGTATGCGCACAATAACTGAGCTTTGATCGGGTGATGGAGAGATAAATAAGTCGGCCAACAAGCCGTCGGTAGGGCTGAGGATCTTCCATTTCGTCATCTTCAACAAGTGCAAGCCGATGATTTTGTTTAATTGGAGTTGACGCTCGCCGAGCGTTTGTGAGACCAGTGTCAGATAGTATATCTAAGGCATACTTTCGTTGGGATAAGAAAATCCCATCAGGATGGCGAGCTACTTCGAGCCCAAAAAAATACTTCAAGCGACCCAAATATTTCATATGAAAACGAGTGAGATAGGACTTGAAGTTGAACCGAGTAATGGCGTTGGAATCACTCCCACCAATCACCAAATCACGACTTCTGAAGAGAAAAGAGGGATTAGTCTGAAGTAGATTGAACGAACCCATATTTTGTCAAGGCAGCGAAAAGTTTCGCAAACCAACATATAGGTTCCTGTCGAAGTCTATAGAGCGATTTGAAAAGTTTAAAAACTTTATCGGGCTGAGTTGTGTGGTATCCCGGTGGAATCCGCATGTACGCCTCTTCACTAAGATCCCCGTGCAAAAATGCATTGTGGACGTCCATTTGATGAAGGTCCCATTTCCGTAGTGCAGCAAGAGCAAGAAACATTCGGACTGTAACCATCTTCACGGTAGGAGCAAAAGTCTCGTTATAGTCTATCCCTTCGATTTGACGATTTCCCAAGATTACCAATCGAGCCTTGTATCGTTCAATAGAACCTTCCGCCTTGTATTTTATCTTATAAACCCATTTACTTCCGATGACTTTCTTTCCAATAGGTTCATCAACGAGTTCCTACGTTCCATTTTGATCAAGTGCAGAGAGTTCCTTATGCATGGCGTCTCTTCATTGTGGTGATCTGACTGCCTCAGCAAAATGGGTCGGTTCAATACTAGCATCCACAGCAGATCGATGTGTCACAGAAAATTTAGTGCAATTGACAAAATGTGATAAGAGGATAGGGAGTACCTGAGGGCGTAGAATGGTGTGATGAACAGACTAAGGGTCTAACCTGACCAACGTTTGTGTTTGGCGAACCCAACTCATATACATCAGAGTTATACCGTGTCGAAGGTGTCTTATGACGATGACCTCGACCCAAATTTTCAACTTCAGTTTCATGTTCAGTCGGCAATTCATTGTCAGGAAGTGAGTCAGGTGCTTCCACAACCGGATGCTCAAGCACTGGTTGGGTATCAACGTGCCCACGTTCTGCATCGTACCAATGTGTTTGGTTCCCATGCAAGGTCCGCTGGAGGGGGGATACAACATTTGTGGCAAAGGGAAACTTGTTTTCATCAAAAACTACATCACGTGACTCAAAATATTGGTGATTATCTAAGTCATACAATAGCCATCCTTTCTTGCCAAATGGATACCCCAAGAAAACATACCGCCTACTACGACTTGCAAATTTATCATTGTCTCTTCAGGAAAAATGAGCATAACACAGAGATCCAAACACACAAATATTTTTATATGAAGGCAATTTTCCAAAATGAATCTCATAGGGAGTTTTTCCAGATAACAACTTTGATGGGGTCCTATTAATTAGGTAGCCGGGAGACAAAATACATTCCTCCTGTAGTGCCCGAGTTACATTCAAGATGTGCCTTTGTTTTCGTCCTTCCGTTCTGTTGGGATGTGCGTATGCACGTAGTGTGGTGCATGATCGCATTTTCCACAACGTATTTATCTAGACAAGTGAACTCTGTCCCATTATCATTGCGTATTACTTTAACCTTTTTCTCAAACTAACGCTCTATCATAACCAAACAATTTTTCAAAAGACGCAGACCATCATCTTTTGTACGAATCAATTACACCCATACTACGCCAGAACAATCATCCATAATAGTTAAAAAAATACTTTATCCCACAAGAAGCAGGCGTTCTATAATCGCCTCAAAGATCACAATGAATCAATTCAAAAGGTTAAATAGCATTATTCTCGCCGACTAAAAACTTATCCCTAGTTTGTTTTGCTCGATAACAAATCTCGCAAACATTTTTACTACGACTACTATTACTAAGAAAAGCCAATAAATTAACTATGTCACTTGAAGGTGTAGGGTTTCCGAGGGTCCATGCGCAGCGGAATAAGCAATAACTCGAAAAACCCCAAGCCCTAGAATCCGTTCTAGATGAATAATTAAGAAAGATGAAATAGAAATACCAACCTTGAATGCTTTTGCCTTTGATTAACTTGACCCAACTCCAGATTGAACGACCTTGTTAATCCTTGATGAACGAACGGGAATCACGAACCAAAGATCTTGACGAGCGAAGATCCTCTATGTGTATCCACGCGATGAACGAACCCTAGAACTCTTCTAGGAGGATTGCTAGATCCTATTGATTGAAACACCTTTCAATCAATGAAGAACAATGGATTTGGTGGTGTTTGATTCTCAATTCTCAATTGAAATCTCTCACTTTTGATGTTTCTCTCAAGCCAAAACGTTCTCTCTACGGCTAGGGCAACCAGGGGTAAGTATTTATACGTTATAAAACTTTTCCCCTCGTGAAAACCCTAGTTTTAAGTCAATTCCGCGTCGCCCAGCCGCCTGTGGGACGAGTCGTCCCCGGCACCCAGCCTTCGACCGGCGTCCCCTTAAGGGGAATAGTTGGTTCGGCACTCGGGACGAGTCGTCCCGAGAACAAAAACTCCATATTCTTCATTTTTGACAATTCGTTCGATGCGTGTGACCCCATAGGACTATATTATGTTGGCAATGAGTTCGATCACATCGATCCTCATAAGACATGAGCGGACTCTAGCAAGCCATCATGCCTACCCAAATAATATAATATCAAGTTCGATTTCCTATATAGATTATATCACAATCCCATTGTCACACGATGTTATATTCAACATGAGTCATGGTCTACGCCAACTCATATTGTTCAATGCTTTCTCGTTACCAAGTAAATTGATTAATCGAATGATATTAATCACATTAATTCATTCGGGCGTACGGCTACGCACTACATCAATCTTACTTACGAGTGGCCTAGCAAACATCTCTCTTTACGAGGGACAATTTTCCATCTTGACTTATCATTCTTCCCAACAAGAATCATACCATGCCAATGATAGCCCTTATTGTCATCCGGTTAAGGACAACGTTAAACTATATCAAACATGATATTCATCGAGCGGAAGACGATGATAATCTCGTGTCAAAGGATATCAATGATATGACTATATGAGATTTAATTATGACATTTGACCATGACATAAATCTCATAATGGGTCAAGTCCAGTACCTTGTTCTCTAACAAGTACCCGTGAATCTAATGTGCATCTCCGCATATAATCATCACATGATTATCCATTAGACTTCATACTAGTGCTTCATAAGTACTAGGGACGCGATTATTATAACTAAACATGCAAACATATATAATAATCAAAGAAACATTCTCTTATATAAATTAACAATGACATTACATAAAGGTCTATCTCTATAGGCCTAGGCACTAACACCTACAGTCTCCCACTTGCACTAGGCCCAATCATTCATGTATCTTATACCCGTGGACCTAACACGACCATCATGTTTAGCTTGTGGCAAAGGCTTGGTGAAGAGTTCGAAATGTTGTCATTCGTTGGTACCTTGCATATTTTAACGTCTTCCCTTTCACGCATTTCTCAAATGAGGTGGAAACGGCTTAGAATGTGTATGGATCGTTGATGTGACCTTGGTTCTTTTGCTTGCACAAATGACACCACAATTGTCACAACAAAGTTCTCTTGGATTAGTGATACTTGGAATAATTCCAAAACACTAATGAACTTTTGATCCAAATGCCTTTTCTAGCTACATCATATGTTGCTAAAATTAAGCCTTAGAAGTAGAATCGGCTACGATTTTCTCTTGGAACTCTTCCAATAAAATCGCACCTCCAATAAGCATAAACACAAATCCTAATTGCGATTTTAATTAACTTTGTCAGTTTGGAAGTTAGCATCCGTGTAACCTTTACAACAAGATTAACTTCCAACCTTTCAAATACCAAGAACGTAGCCTTAGTTCTTCTTAAGTACTTTAAGGATCGTCTTGCGCCATCCAACGGTTCTCACCAGATCGATTGGTATCGACTCGTCATGCTCAAAGCATACGAGACGTCGGGTCTAATACAAATCACGGCATACATGACGGATCCAAATGTCGGAGCATATGGAACTTCATCCATTCTCTTTTGCTCATCGGTTGTCATGGGACACCGAGTCTCGCTAAGAGTAATACCACGACCCATCGACAAGTTACCTTTCTTAAAATCATCTAAGAACCTTATCAATATGAGTATTTTGACTCAAACCAACTTATCCTTTTAGATCTGTCTCTATAGATCTTGATACCAAGGATGTAAGCGGCTTCACCCATATCATTCATTGAGAAACCTTTCCTTGACCAAGACTTGACAGTCTTAAGTGTCGGAACTTTGTTTTCAATGAGTAAGATATCATTGTCATATAACAATAGAAATAATACTATGCTCCCACTGAATTTCATGTATACACAAAGTTCATCTTCGTACTTGATGAAGTCAAACTCTTAGACCGATTCACCAAAATGAAAATTCCAACCCCTCGAAGCTTGCTTCAACCCATCTTATGGATCTTTGCAACATGCATACTTTATTAGAATTTCTTGGATCGACAAACCTTCGGGTTGTGCATCGTACACATCCTTAAGAATCTTTCCATTTAGGAAAGTCGTTTGTCATCCATTTGTCATATCACATAGTCATAATATGCGACTATGACAATTGAAATTCTAACAGACTTCGGCATTGTAATGGGTAAAAAGGTTTCAACATAGTCAATACTATGAATTTGCCTAAATCCCTTTACTACAATCCTTAGTCATGAAAGTATACACCTTCCATCCATGTCGGTCTTGAAGACCTACTTGCACCCTTTAGTTTTACACCTTCAGGTAGCTCAATCAAGTTTCAAACTTGATCATCAGACATGGATTGCAATTCGGACTCCATGGTTCCTAACCATTTATCCGAATTAGGAGTGGACATCCCCTCTAGATAGTAAGTAGGATTGTCATTCTCAATGACTTCCACTTTATTACTTTCCGATATGAGAAATCAATATTTCTCGGATTCGGACTGTAACCTATCCAATCTACGATGGACTTGTGTAACTTGAACCGGTTCCACAACTCCTTGTGAACTTGGTTCCATCTCTACTCTTCGTTCCATGTTATTTTCAGGTTCTTGAACTCTTCAAAATCAATTTTACTCCCACTAGATCCTTTATTGAGAAACTGTTTCTCAAGAAACGAATCATATAGAGCAACAAACACTTTGTTCTCATTGCGGTTGTAAAACTAATATCTGAAATTAACCATGTCAGATTTGGTGCTAACTTATGAGAGACAAGTCTCTTTACATAAGATTCGCAACCCCAAATCTTTATGAAAGACATTCTTTCATGCCACATCTCATGTGGGGACTTAGGAATCGATTTAGTAGGGACACAATTCAGTGTAACCGCATTATTTCTAATGCATATCCTCAAAAGGAAATAGGAAAGTCAACTTGACACATCATCGAACGAACCATGTCATACAAGGTTCAATTCCTCCTCTCGTACACACCATACAATGTGGTGTTCCGGTGAAGTCAACTCGAAACGATTTCACAGCTTTGAGATGATTGTCAACCTCTTGGCTCAAATATTCATGACCTCAATCTAATCGAAGTACTTTAATAGTTTTGCCAAGATTGGTTTTTGTGCTTCATCTTGAAATGTTCGAAATATCTCAACCGATTCACCTTTGGACTTCATCGTATAGACATAGTCATATCTAGATAAGTAACCGCGAATATGATGAAATACCGAATTCCTCCCCTAGCAATGCTACTTAATAGTCCATATACATCTCATGTATAAGGGCCAATAAGCCACTACCCTCCCACTACTCTTAGTGTAGGGTGGTTTGGTCATTTTACCAAATAAACGAGATTCACATACCTCAAATGATTCATAATCATATGAGTCTAAATGTCCATGTTAATGGAGTTTAGATTATACGTTTCTCATTTATATGACCAAGCCGGCAATGCCATGTGAATGTGTTGTTCACATCATTCGGTTTAGATTTCACACTTATATTATAGATATCTTCAATATTATTTTGTATCTTAACATCAAGGATATGAAGACCATTTAATGACATATGCATTACAATAATGCATATCATTAAATAAATATAAGGCTTCTTATTTTCAATAAGAGAATTATATCTTTCATCATCCTCATAAGAAACAAAATAATACTCCTACTCAAATTCGAAACATAGTCACACTTGTTCAAAACAAGTACTAGTCCACAAGGTAAAGTGACTTCATAAGTCCCTACGACTAATGCAGCAACTCTTGCTTCATAACTACGCATAGGTTTGATTCACCTTCTTTGAGTAGCTTTCTATTTTTTATTTCTTGCACATTTAGACAAATGTGAGATCTATATCCGATATCATATACCCAAGAACAAGAAGTCGAAAGGAAAATATCTATCATATAAATATTTGAAGTAGTAGCAATCAAATTGCCCTTCTTCACCTTTTAGGCCTTCCTTATTAGCCTTGCAACTTTGCTTCCAATGACAATCTCATTGCAGCGGTAGCAAACTGCATCCTTTTGAGACACTTTGGGTTTAACCTCTTCGGCTTTGGCAACTTTTGCCCTAGGTTTAGCAACCTTTGCTTTACCTTCTTGCCTTTCCTTTTGAACCCCTTTCTTGTGTTAACCATTAACACACTTGCGGATTGCTCCTTTTGCATCTCATGCATTAAAAGCCTTTACCACAACATATATCTTTTGTCTAGCTTGCACTTGGAACATTTCCTTTTGTGCGTTGTGCTAGAACAAAAGCAATTTCCACGTGTTCAAGGTTCTTCTTAAGAGCCTTTAAACATGGTGGCAAGTATAGGGCAAACAACATCATAGGAATCATCTAAATGTTTCTTATGTTGCTCCTTACCCGTCCTTTCGCAACGCTTGCAGCTGGTTCAAGCAGGAATAGATTCGTCAAGAACGTACAATTTTGCTTAAGAACTCTTCTTGAGCATCTGATCAAATCAGAATAACTTGTAGCGTACTTTTTGAACTTGTCCTTCATAAGGACGAATCGCAATAAAAAGGATTAATTATAGTTTAATGCTATTTCTACAACAAAATATGCAACACATATGAACACATATAAGTACCGATTTCATTTAAGAGATTAAATAACGTATTTCATAAATACTCCCACTAAATTATATAACCTTCTTATGCAAATATGCATAATATAATTTAATAGGCTAAGACCCAACTTTAATTTAATTTCAAGTCGGCTATGGCACGACTGCTCAAAATTAAACTAAAAAGGTAGATAACATTTATCAATCATATCTATATATGACTCTTAGATCATTATGAGATTATAGACATCATATGTCACATGTTTCAATCTCATCTTATGCCTTAGGCCCAAAACTGTTTTGATAGCCTAATTGAATTCAACCATGTTAAACGTATAGCAATCACTATTTGCTCATCTTGATCATACAAAGATAGAATCAATGTACCTCGCTGTGGCGTAGCCTACATGAAACTATCCGTGTACTCACAAGTGTTTAAACATGGGTGGCATAAAACAAACTCAAATTACAAAGAAGGTTCAATTTTTCATGCTTATCAATTACATGCCAAGGTTGATTCATGAAAACTATATGAGCATAATTATGAACATGGAATGATGCAACACAAATCATATTTGGTCGCAATTACTAGTACGCGGCCACGTGCTCCAAAATTATCCCACACTTCCATCGAAGTGCCCGTGGGAAGGTTTTGGTGTCCACCAATATACCAAGTAACACTTCACAAATATCCTAGATTAATCACATTAATCATATTAATGAAATTGACATCCCATAATCTAGATTAATCATATTAATCATATATTTCAATTTCATAATCATGGTATATCAATATATACAATTACTTCTCAAGCAAAACTCATACAATTTCACATTCTAGATCATGCACATCATGAAAATTCATATAATCATATTACACAATTATCATGATTATCTAACTAAACATCACGAACGGGGCTCGATACCACCGTAGGTTTCCGAGGGTCCACGCACGGAATAAGCAATAACTCGAAACCCCAAGCCCTAATCCGTTCTAGATGAATAATTAAGAAAGATGAAATAGAAATACCAACCTTCAATGCTTTTGCCTTTGATTAACTTGACCCAACTCAGTTCAACGACCTTGTTAATCCTTGATGAACGAACGGGAATCACGAACCAAAGATCTTGACGAGCGAAGATCCTCTATGTGTATCCACGCGATGAACGAACCCTAACTCTTCTGTGAGGATTGCTAGATCCTATTGATTGAAACACCTTTCAATCAATGAAGAACAATGGATTTGGTGGTGTTTGATTCTCAATTCTCAATTGAAATCTCTCACTTTTGGTTTCTCTCAAGCCAAAACGTTCTCTCTACGGCTAGGGCAACCAGGGGTAAGTATTTATACGTTATAAAACTTTTCCCCTCGTGAAAACCCTAGTTTTAAGTCAATTCCGCGTCAGCCCAGCCGCCTGGGACGAGTCGTCCCCCAAGGGACGAGTCGTCCCCGGCACCCAGCCTTCGACCGGCGTCCCCTTAAGGGGAATAGTTAGTTTCGGCTCGGGGACGAGTCGTCCCCGAGAACAAAAACTCCATATTCTTCATTTTTGACAATTCGTTCGATGCGTGTGACCCCATAGGACTATATTATGTTGGCAATGAGTTCGATCACATCGATCCTCATAAGACATGAGCGGACTCTAGCAAGCCATCATGCCTACCCAAATAATATAATATCAAGTTCGATTTCCTATATAGAACATATCACAATCCCATTGTCACACGTTGTTATATTGAACATGAGTCATGGTCCACGTCAACTCATATTGTTCAATGCTTTCGTTACAGTAAATTGATTAATCGAATGATATTAATCACATTAATTCATTCTGTGTACGGCCACGCACTACATCAATCTTACTTACGAGTGGCCTAGCAAACATCTCTCTTTACGAGGGACAATTTTCCATCTTGACTTATCATTCTTCCCAACAAGAATCATACCATGCCAATGATAGCCCTTATTGTCATCCGGTTAAGGACAACGTTAAACTATATCAAACATGATATTCATCGAGCGGAAGACGATGATAATCTCAGGTCAAAGGATATCAATGATATGACTATATGAGATTTAATTATGACATTTGAACATGACATAAATCTCATAATGGGTCAAGTCCAGTACCTTGTTCTCTAACAAGTACCCATGAATCTAATGTGCATCTCCATGCATATAATCATCACATGATTATCCATTAGACTTCATACTAGTGCTTCATTAGTACTAGGGACGCGATTATTATAACTAAACATGCAAACATATATAATAATCAAAGAAACATTCTCTTATATAAATGAACAATGACATTACATAAAGGTCTATCTCTATAGGCCTAGGGCACTAACACCTACAGAAGGGTGTTCGAACCTTTGGTGCTACAACTGATGTTTGCCGATACTCTTTGTATGGTTAGACTTGTGCTTCCTCAGCCGATTCCTTTAAGCAATATAGCCCCTTATTTTGTTCACCCGCAATAGTCAACGTCCTCGAGGCTCGGTCCTGTATAACACAAAATTTGTCAGTAAAGTGCTCCAAATTATTTGATTCTTTTATCAATTGAGAAACGGACAGAAGATTGCAATTAAACAGCGGGGCATATAACACATTTTTCAACACCAGTTTCGGGTTTATTTTCACATCCCCCTCCTTTATGGCAAAATGTCTTTTCCATTAGGCAGACCAATGCGACTGCCTTCAATACTGCAAACATTACGAAGCAATTTTATGTTGCCAGTGATATGTTGGTTGGCTCCACTATCAACTCACTTGGCTCCACTATCAACGAGCCAAATTTTATTTACGGTCTTACCATTCAGACGATCCTCTGACTTGCCACATGCTTGCACATAATTTCTGAATAGACTTCATTCTTCATTAGAGAAACCGAGAAAGCTGGCCCTTTCTTTATCAGTCATTCCAGACATATATTCTCCACCAACCTGGGCCATGTTAGCCTTGGCGTTAAACCCATCACGACCCTTGTTTTCGGCTCGAAGAATTCGAGCTTTGAGTACCTTTTGTTTTCTGATTCCAAGTTGTTCTTCCCACCACTCGGGATACGCGACAAGCTTGAAGCACGTATCCACTTCGTGTCCTTCTTGCAGTGGGAGCAAGTAGCATTATGCAGATCTCTTTGTTCCCCCCCGAACCACGACTCCCTGTACCAACTTGAGCTTCAAAACTCATTGGTTTAGGGTGTTCCTACTCCACGCTTCCTCGCACACGTTCTCTCATCACCATTGCGTATGCTTTGTTCACATTAGGCAGAGGTTCGGTGTTAAGGATGTTTGATTTTGCATTCTCAAACTTCGGTGTTTCAAGACCCATAATGAACTGATGAACCCTTTCTTATTCACGACACTGAACCAGTGTTGCACTGATATTGCACCTGCATCCTGCACAAGAGCACGTTGGTATCTTGTCAAAGTCGTTGAGATCATCCCACAATTTCTTCACGCGACCATAACTAGGTCAGACTTCAGTTGTTGAACCCTTGGTCCACTTCCCACCGAAAATCTTTGTTGCAAATCGTCCCACGAAATCTTCGCTTCGTCCACATACGTCACGGTGGAACGTAGGTTCGGCTCGATGGTGTTGAAAATCAAAGACACCACCATCGAATTCACTGTCTGCCAAAGCTCCAATTCATCTGCTTTGGTTGGTCGTTCGATCGTTCCGTCAATGAAGCCGACTTTCGTCTTGACCCTCAAAGACCCCTTGAAAACTCTAGCCCATTCTTCGTACTTCTCCTCATTCAACTGAACATGGGTGAGAACCATTCCAGGGTTATCACTTAACGAAAGAAAATAAAGTGACCTTCTTTCTTTCTTCTCACTTCCTTCGGCGGTAGACATGGCATGGTTCCAACCTAGAACCGGGTTCTGATACCAAGTTAAAACTGAGAAAGAGAGAAGGAAAATAATTCTTTCGTCTGTTTTATTTCTCCTGTACAAGTCATGTATATATACAAAATATTGAGAGTCCTAGTCTATGTAAACTAGGAAAGTATTCAACACAATCTGCTATTCAATCAGTGTGATCTCCTTTTATACAAACTCCTGCCATAAGGAAACATGATATTTATCAAATCTGGAACCCTTACTTGATCTGCCGCTGAACTACAAGTGCGCGGTTGCTCCGGATGGGCGCTCAATCACGCCGATTCTCTGTACAAAGTGTGCGATTGCGCTCCTGTTGGTGCGGTCGCGCGGTTTATTCTACGTGCCCATGTCCTGTCCGTAACGTGTCCACATTCTGTCCGACAAAGACTTTATTTTTGTCCATCGTTTGTTGGGGCGTATTTCACTTTTACCATCAAGCTTCATTTTTACCATCGTACTTCAAATAATTATGTCATTTTATACCAAATTTGGGTATAAAATGACAATATTGTTTATAGTACGATGGTAAAAATGAAATAAATCTGGGTATTAATAACAAATTTAGGTATAAAATGACATCATTATTTGTAATATGATGGTAAAATTGAAAAAAAATAAAGTTCGATGGTAAAGTGAAACACGCCCCAAAGTACGATGGACAAAAACGGATTTTTTCCTAAATAATTCTGCATAACTAGGCCCTGGGACGCTCCTGTGCATCTATCTGACTTTAATATATGTACTTCCGGTGTTATTGGCTCCTTGGTCCCCAGGATTAGTTGCTTCGAGATTTTGATTGTTGCTCATAGCTCTTCTTCTTTTGTGTGTCACTTTATGTCCGTGTGAGTGTCGTAAGAATGTTGATGTGCGTCTATACCAGTGGTGAGCAACATTGTGCGCATACAACCCCCTCTTTAAATAAGTGATTATACATTATGTAATCCATTTGAGCCAAGTTCTGATATTCCTGTGTTAAAATTCCACTTCTAAAATGATTTTGAAACGCTTCAAACAAATACATGTTTTGCCGCTAGTCTACACAGTAACGACAACGAAATGATTTGGGGTCGGCTAATATGAATTGCTGCATTAATGAAGAGATGAGAAAACAAATACAGGATTATGTACCATGGTTGACTAGTGAAGGGTACTCCCTCCCATTACAAGTTCTTTTGGGAACCTCAATTCCTTGATTCTTATTTAGTGTCCTATCTTTAGTAGGCAAATGTTGAGACTTTATCCTCATGAATGACCACTCATTTTGTTCCTTCATCTCATCTTTCCTGTGGTATACTCCCTCCGTCCCACTCGAATTAGAACATGTTGCCATTTTAGGTGTCCCACTCGAAATAGGACAATCCCAAAATGGAAATGTTTTATTTAATGGGACCCACTTTCACACTCACAACAACTTTCAACTCATTATTCTCTACCCACTTTCTCTCTCTTACCCCACTTTTCACTCACAACACCTACACCACTAACCATTTTCCTTAATCCCCTCGCCCAACCCAAAAATCCTATTTCAAGTGGGACGGAGGGAGAGTAATATATGGTTATTAATAGCTAACTACTCGTAACCGCTTCAACCAATTTTTTAGGAGCTTAAGGAAACATCTCATCTCTGGTCTAAATCTTAATATCAATCAGACGTGTCTCTATGTAAATATCCTTGCCCCTACATTAACGCACATAGAGGCTGTTTTCGGATGACGATGAAAATTGCGTCGAAAAATGTATGGACTCAGTTCTGGTTCATAACAAATAAGCGTAGACAATTTAGTGAGGGGAATATACATAAATATGCCCCTGAACTTAGACTTTGGATGCATATATGCCATTAACGTCGATTATTGGCATCTTTGCCCTGAACTCATTAAAAATGAGAGTATATTTGCCATTCGTTAAAATTTTATCTAAATTTTAACGATTATGGGATCTAAATTGAATTAAAACGACATTGAAGGGGTAAAATATGAATTAAGGGGTTGAACTTGTTCAAATAGGTCCCTAACTTATTGATATTTTCTCATGTTAGTCACTTACCTTCTTTCACTTTGGCTAAAAATATGTTTATTATTAAAAAATATTTTTAATTATTTAACATTATTCTGATAATAATTAAGAATATTTTTTTGGCAAAGATTTTCTCAGAATAATTATTTTAATTTTTTATTTAAAATAAATTAGCAAATATTTTTTTTATAAAAAAAATAATTAATATATATATCTCTTAATAATTATTTTATGAAACAACTTTCATGTAGTTTGTGATTGGATGTAACCTTTATTTCCTCTTAACTAATTCTACTCGGTATAATTATTTGTATTAAATAATCTGACTTTCTTGTTAAGCAAATAAAAAAAATAATCTTTTGAACGATTATTCTTTGATTATTTTAAGTAATCAATACCATTACATATTCTCTTCTCCTCCCCACCCCACTCATCGCCACGCGCGCGCACACACACTCAATCAATCCAACCCTCCACTCATTCTCGACAACATTACCCCACCACTATCCTCCTCCAAAGCCATCTTTACCTACCGCTCATTCCTATCCTCGACAATACCAAACACAAAAGAAATCGAAGTAGATTTGGTGGAAAAGAGAGGGAGATGTTTGCTATTTTTTTAAATAAAATAATTATTCTTAAAAATCTATGCTAAAAATTCTTAAATATTATCACAATTATGTTAAATAATTAAAAATATTTTTAATAATAAAAATATTCTTTGTCAAAGTGAAAATAGGTTAGTGACTAACATGAGAAAATATCAATAAGTGAGGGACCTATTCTGAACAATTTCAACCCTTTAATTCAAAGTTTATCCCCTTCAACGTCATTTTAATTCAATTTAGGTCCCAAAATCATCATGTTTTGGACGAAATTTTAACGGAGGGAAAATATACTTTCATTGTTAATGATTCAGGGGCAAGGATGCCACTAATCGACGTCAGGGGCATATATGCATCCAAAGCCTAAGTTCAGGGGCACATTTATATATTTTCCCGTTTAGTGAGCCATTTTGCTTTATTCCATCATATACCCAAGCCAAAAATAGTGAGTCTTTGGCTCCATCGGAAATGAAGGAACATAATGTTCCAAAAAAAAAGATAAATTGAAAATCCGGACTTTTTACTTTTTTACTTTTACCTTTTTCCTTCAAATTATGCTAAGATCATATCTTTGCTTGTGTGACATGTCGAGAAAGGTCATATTATTGAAGCAAAAGAAAGAACTTGAAAAACTAGCAAATAGTTATTGCTAAAATTTGGAAATGAGGCTCTCTTTCTGTGAAAAAATCAAAAGAAAAGTAGAACTCTTTTTTTGTGGCTTGGAGAGTGAGATAAATCAAAGTGATGACATGGAAACTCTAGATGAACATAGATATAAACAGCTACTGCACAATTAACACTAGCAACCGATTATGGTTTGGTTGAGGTTGCAGAATGATCTCCTAAGCTTGTTGTGTGTTATAGAATGACTATAATTTTTGGAAACTAATTGTTGATGAGCCAAAACACATCTTTTGACGTGACACAAATAGATATGCCGCTGTTGCTACTTTATAGTTACTGTCACTGCTACTGTTTCTACCGTTTGTTCATCTTCACTATGTCGTACAGTTTCTTTTTAGTCCCTAAGTAGGTTTATTCATCTTAGTTATATCAACTGTGTTACCATTGTCTGTTTTTTTCAAAGCAGCACATTAATTTGTATATCTTTCATTCTGACTTCTAGTTAAGTAGATGACAAGCTGAATTCATTTACAGTGTCCTTTGTGTATTTGGTTTTTTTTTTTTTTTTTTTTCGCATTGTGGACAGATGGCCGTCTGTATGCAGCCACTCCAGTTGATCCTGTTTTCATTCTACTGCCCATTTTTGAAGAAGCACGAATGAAGGTACCATCGAGCTATAAAAATTAAGACGAATAACAAAGTACCGGAGTCAATCTATATTGTCTGTTTATTTAGCTTCAAAGTTCTTATTACATCTATTGCAGCTATTCAAAGCCAATTCCAGGGTATATGAAGTGCTATTTCAGTCATTCAATAAATTAAGCTGCAATATGAAAATTGAATTACTAGCTCTCCACCTGGGACATTTTTTTCCTTCAATTGATTAACCTGCAATATGTATCAGGAATACATTTTTTGTATTCCTGTTTCTCTTGATTTTCTTCATACTTATTTCTTCTTTTGGATATCTTCTTCGCTTTCACAATTATTGCATTATTTTTTATTTTACCATCTCTCCACTTTCTCATTGTTTTCTCACCTCTTCATTGACAAGTCCATATGACGATTCATGTTAGCCGTCCTCAAATTAATTTTGGGACTAAGACTTTTTTGTTGATAGAGAAATGGATTTACAGTAGAATAATTAAACGAGAAAGTATGAAAGGGATGGACAAGATGTTTTCTCCATATGGAACATTAGAAATGCTTTTTTCTTTCTCATGCTGAAAATATGGGTACTGCAGAGGGACTAGGATATGGCAACCTCTGGTAGAGTAAGACCCAGATATGTTGAAGCAGGGACGAATTTTATTTCTATATACTGATTATTGTGTTTGTGTACCTATGTTATGAATTGGGTATCAATCAACCAACAAATACGAAATTAGGCATTTCGCACAGTTAGTTTGAGCGCAGAGCAGAATTATCAACAGAATAGAGCAAATAAAGTGATGGTTGAGAAGAGAATCAAGAGGATAGAGAGCAGAATCAGAGAGAGTAGAGAGAGAAGAAATTCAGAGAGAAAGGAGAAAGAGAAGAAATTCAGAGAGAGAGAGAGAGAGAGAGAGAGAGAGAGAGAGAGAAGAATTTGGGGATGAATTCGTGAATATTCTCATTGAGTGCTCGATCACACAAAACTCACCCTTTTATACATTCAATTACATTGAAAGGAAAACAACATGACTGAACAGTATAAACCGAGATACGTACATGGGCTTGTCCGGGCAAGACCCAAGTGGATTGGGCCCTAAACATAATCCATCAAGCCTCAGCTACGAGGTAAGACTTGGGTTTCCTCGTCTTCCTATCTCGTCATTTCATAAGGCTGACCTGAGCTCAGCAGGTGAACATAAGGCCCAACTCAAAGTGCCGAGGAGACCTCCCTCGTAGGCCGAGATAATCTCCCTTGAGGACGAGGAATCTTCCTCGGCCATGATGTCATCACGACGGGCACTCCACTTATCTCTCATCCCTTCCCCGGCTCATCGTGGACTGAGATGGCCACGTATGACGAGGAAGGGAGTATCTCGGCATACCGGCAGAGCAGTTTATCAGTCCTATCTAAATAAGGACATTGAGAGGATTGTAACCACCTTTCAGTACAATTCAAGTCAAATAAGGACTCTCCAACAGATATTGTCCTCCTAGGATTATACCTTATCTCTTTACAGTCTAAGTTCAACATGGATTCTGCATATCAATTCCTATAAATACAAGCCATTATTTCCATATTTTGGTACGTCATCTCTTTGACTCGAAGCTCTGTCAATTTGATTTCTCTATATACAAAACGTGAACTTACGCTCACGCCGGAGGGCCTTCGCCGGAGAAGCCCCGACTTAGTTTACGTTTCTTGTTTTCTTTTCAGGCTATTCAATCGCCGGAGTACAACCGACCGCTGGATTTGGGCTGATTCGATCTTTTTGGCAGCATCAGTTTGGTTCCATTGCCGGGAATCGATTCGATCACCCATTGAATAAGCCTGAAATTCACTCGCCTGAAGCTTTATTTTCGGCCGGAAGTTTCTTGTTTTGGCCGGAAATCGCAAGCTTTACTTGGAAATTGTTTTCGTGTGAAATCTGTTCCGTTTGTTGGCCAGATTTTGCGATTTTCGCCTGTGAATTACTTTTGCCTAAAAAACTCATTTGACTGGAAAAGTTCTAATTTTGGTCAGAAAATTGTTATTTTGGCCAGAATTGTTGTTTTGCCAGAATCCGTTGATTGGAAAGTTTGTTCCTCGAGAATTTTGGGCCGTTTGCAATTTTGGGTGGATCTGTGATAAGAAATTCGATTTGCACCACCAATTCTAGAATCCCAATGGAAGATGGCAGAACCATCAGTGTTACCAATGAGGAGAACCGAGGACAGGGAGACGAGATCTCTACACCGACGTACTTCCTCCTCTACCTCAGATCGAGGGACCACCTCCCCTCAGAGCATGACTCTCCGATCTTCTCGGAATCAGCCAGCTGCTGAGGGGGCAGGTGCAAACCTTCCTCGTCCTCATTGTCCACGAGGGAAACGTGCTCCGAGCAAGAAGACGACGAGGAACCCAGAGGTAGGACGAGCTGAGAACTCCCAGCCTGTTGACCGACGTACCCTCTTGCACCAACAAATGGAGACATTGCAACGTATCTACGAGACTCAGAATGCTTTATTGCAATTGGATCCAGAAAACTCAATGGCCGAGTTCATTAGGCCTTCGAGGTCAGGAAACTCTCGTGGAAGGAAACTCAGGGTGAGAGAAGAGATAGCCAGAGGAGCCCTCATCGTGGCCAAGATCCCCCTCCCCGTGAGCCTGCCGTACCACCTAGGAAACACCTCCGAGATGCTCCTCGTCCTCCGCCTAACAATCATGAGAACGAGAAGACTGTGGTAGACCTCCGAAGCCACCTGAATTCGAGGGAGCAGGAGGTAAACTCAGCCGACTTGCGAGCGAGGCTCAGTCTGGCCAGGCGTTTATCCCCTCCTCGTTTTAACATATCATCTCGTCCTAGCCACCGTCCTCGGCGTGATTCACCTTGTCCACGGCACTTTGCAAGGCCGAGGAGTCCTCAACCGTATAGAATGGTCCTTGGTGGCTACGAAGGGGAGCTGAGGAAAGATAAAACACCCTCTAGACGAGGAGAAAACCATCGAAATGACGAGGAACACAGTAGGGTGAATGGTCACCCAAGAGAAAGGTCCCATCGCAGTTCCCACCGGAGCTCCCACCGAAGCACTCATTCCAGCACTGAGAAGGGGATTGATGCTAAAGAATTGCAACTCTTGAAAAATAGAATTGATGATATGGAGATGGGGAAGAAGGACGAAGAAAATGATGACACCTGTGCCACCCGTCCCTTCTCTTCGAGAATAAATGATGTACCACCTAATCCTGCCTTCAAGGTCCCAAGTTTTGAAAAATATGCTGGAACCACTGACGCACGGGACCATGTGCAAAGTTTCGAGTCTACTATGGCCCTCCTCACTAAGGCCGATGACGTTCTCTGTAAAGCCTTCGCGAGCACCTTCTCCGGAACAGCCCTGACCTGGTTTCGTGAGCTTAAAAAGGGTTGCATCGATAGCTGGAGGAGAGCATGAGGAGGATGTTCCTAGACCACTTTGCCACGGCAGGTAGGAGGAAGAAGAGGTTAACTGACCTTGCCAATATCGAGCAAGGAAAAAATGAGACCACTTTTAACTACTATAACAGATTCCGAACCATGGCGGATCAGGTAGAAGAAAGCCTCACTGACAGAGGTGATTGTTTGTTTCAATTCCAGATTGAAATCCGGACCACTCATATATGAACTCTCCGCCCGAGAGCCAAAGTCCAAGGCTGACTTATACAACGTGGTTTACGCAATTGCTATGGCGGAGGAGAAAAGCAAGAAAAGGTCTGACAAGACGGAACCGGAAGCAGCTGGGACTCGCCATGCTTCCAATGTAAATGGGAATGGAAACGGATTCAAGGGGAAGAATAGAACAAGGGCTTCTGAAAAGGCTGAAATTTTTACCCCTCTTACTAAACCCATCACTGAAATCATGCAATTGGTGAACCTACCACCTCCTCGTCCACTGAATGATAAACCAAAGTTCCCTCGTGACCCTTCCAAATACTGTGATTTTCATAAGGACCATGGTCACACCACCGAGAGGTGCATTGCCCTCAAACGAATGATCCAAAGATGGGTTACGAAGGCAAACTCGACCGCTATGTCATGAAAAAAGATGGCAAGCGAAAACGGAAGGAGGACGAGAGTGAAGATGATGATAAGAGCGAGGATATGGAGCAGAGGCCTCCAAGGGCCAAATTGCATGTGATTAGGGAAGAAACAGTCTCTACCAGAAAGCTCAGAGATCAAATTCATGAGCTAAGTAAAGTATACCATGTTCCTGCTTGGGTGCACAAGGCTGAAGAAGTAATCAGTTTCTCTCCCAATGAATTGGCTGGAAGCCGTACAGCCCGTGAACAACCCTTGGTGATAAAGGGTTGATAGGACGGATTTATACTATCTGTTTCCTATTTTCCGTCCCTATAATTCTCTATTTTCATGTATTTAGTATAGATTTGATGTAATTTGAGTGAAATATGTATTGAGAGGATTTAGTGAGAAAAGTTGTAATTCGAGAGTAATTGAGTGATATTACCTTGTAATCGAATCAACAATCAAGTGAAGGAGCTCAAGGGCATCATATCTACATCAATGGAGGTCGACAAAATCGAGCCAAAGAGTCGAGAGAAAGTTGGAGAAATTTGGAAATTGGTTCAAAGCACGAATCGTCCCGTAGGGGACGACAGAAGCAGCGGGGAGATCGCGAGGGACGAGTCATCCCGTACATAGCTAATTATTCCCCATTTGCGGACGACAGATTCAGAGAAGCGATGTTTGGGTACGAGTCGTCCCTCCCAGGACGAGTCGTGCCAAGAGCGGAAGAAAGCAGGCGACGTTGTTTTGTTATTTTGGAAGTTTATTTCTTTTTCTTTTCTTTTTTTTTTACGTAGGGTTTGGTAGGAGGGAGTATATAAACTATTTTATTTTATTGATAGAGGGGAGGCTGGATCATTTAGTTTTGCTAAGAACAATTCCAAGCTTTTGATTTTCCATGGAAGCTTAACTTTCATAGCTTTGGATTAGGGTTCTTTGAACCATTCTTTTTATGAATTGAGGTTTGTTTTCTCTTTTCCTTTATTTCCCCATTTCATAGTTTTACTTGTATTGCTTGATTACTCTTGATTACTAGGGTTTAGAAACTTGATCACTTTCTTAATTCTTGTGATTGATTACTGCTAGAATTTCCTTCTACCGTGTCGGATTAGGATTTTCATCGTAGCAATTTCATAAATCTTGTATGTGTCATCTTGATTTGTGAATTGGGTAAAACTAGATAATTATCTAATTGAAAGTATATTAGTGATTATTCCCAATCTTAGTTTCTTAAATCGAAATCAATTGTTAGTCGAATTTCGACCGTGTCGGCTTAGTTTGTTTATCAATTAGGGTTTTTGGTTGAGCGTGTCGCCGCTATTAACTATTATCAAAGAAAGAAACAGAGATTGAAATATATCTCGTGATTGGGTGAATAGAGGAATAAAGGAAGGGATTTAACCAATGATATTCGGAATTAGAATGGGGATAGAACTATGATCCAAAGTTCTCTTTAAATTATTGTTTACAACTCTATTTTCTTTCTGTAGTATAAATACAACAAACAATTCAAACAAACCCCCAACTGGTCTGTGACTATTACATAAACAAATAACCGTTCTTCAGTGGATCAACCCTGGACTTGTCCTTGCTGCAGTTTTGTAGCCGAGTCTTGTCTTGGTAATTAATTTGTAGGCGTGCGACTTCAGCCTATCAAGGGTAGAATCGATAACTGTGAATCTGAGAGACTCTTTGACTCGGGCCTCTCGAGATATTTTGTAATATTCCGCCTTCCAGATGATGGGATTGAAAGATACCATCATGGAACCTTACCATGGAAGGCTAGAAGGTTTCACCAACCACAAAGTCGGTGCAAAGGGAACTGTTGATCTACAGCTGGAAATTGGAGAACATCCCTTCCGAACCGTGGCTACAGTCACTTTCGTAGTCATGGATCTGACTAGTGATTATCACGCAATCTTAGGCATTCCAAGTCAAGCGAAACTTGGGTTGGTCGCCTCCCTCACCAACAAGTCAAATTTCCTACTCGTGCTGGAATTGGATGCGTGAGGGCGACCGCCAAGGACTTCTTGGAGCATGTCGTGAAAAGCCGGAAGACATCTCAAAGGGTGGAGATAGATACTCCGGAAGATAACATAAAAATCTCTAAGTCTCTGAAAACTACCTACACTAGCTCTAGAATGAGCTTTATCATCGAAGTTCCAGAAGAGGAACCCGTGGTCCTAGAAATTGCAGATGACCATGACATAGTTCCGTCCGTCCCGGAGACAGATCCTGTTCTCGTCAGCGGCCAGAACTCGGGGGCCAACCCTGACTTGAGGATAGTTGATCTGCCCGACGTTGATGAACTGATGGAAGAGGAAGGCCTCAACGTAAATGACAATGAGGGTAGAAAACTTAGAGAGATTATTATCGAATCTCTAGAGTTTCGAGACGGTCCAGAAATGGAGCCCGTCAACGAATTGGAAGAAGTAATCATCAATCCTGACTATCCAGAACAAAGAATCAAACTCGGGGGCCAGCTATCCCAGGAGGAAAGGGAAGAAATTGTCACCCTTTTGAAAAACAGTCTCGATGTATTTGCCTTGAAAGTTGAAGATATGAGGGGGATTAATGAAGAAGTGGCCCTCCACCATCTGGATGTTGATCCGTCTGCTAAAACTATCGGGCAGACAAGGAGGATCTTTGCGAAAGACAAGGAGGAAGCCATCAAGGAAGATGTGCAAAAGTTACTTAGCGCCAGAATCATACGAAAGGTGAAATATCCCGTTTGGTTGGCCAACGTGGTGATGGTTAAAAAGCAAAATGGGAAATGGCGAATGTGCATTGACTTCACCGATCTCAACAAGGCCTGCCCAAAGGATAGTTATCCTCTCCCCCGAATTGATAAGTTGGTTGACTCCATAGCTGGACACCGAACTCTCAGTTTCTTAGATGCCTATTCAGGATATCATCAAATAAAAATGGCGGAAGAGGACATTGAGAAGACGGCTTTCCAAACATCGGGGGGAAATTATTGTTATGTCATGATGCCCTTTGGGCTTAAGAATGCGGGTGCTACGTACCAACGCATGGTGAATGAAGTGTTTGGAGAACAAATAAGTCGTAACATGGAGGCCTATATTGACGATATGGTGATAAAAACCAAGGAGGGCAGTCACACCCCTGACCTGGAAGAAACCATTAACAATCTCCGAGCCAACAACATGAAGCTAAACCCAAGTAAATGTGTGTTTGGAGTGACAGCTGGAAAGTTCCTAGGCTTCATGGTATCACAAAGGGGAATAGAGGTGAACCCTGAAAAAATTAAGGCCCTGATTGACAAAAAGGAACCTACCAACATCAAGGAGGTTCAGAGATTGAATGGAAGAATAGCGGCTCTCGGGAGATTCATTGCCAAATCCGTCGAGAAATCATTGCCTTTCTTCAAGGCCTTGAAGGGGGCTAAGAGCTTCTCCTGGACTTCCAAATGTACTGAAGCATTCCTCCAGTTGAAGGAGTACTTGGGATCCCCTCCCTTGTTAAGCAGTCCGATTACAGGCGAGATGTTGTATGTCTTCCTAGCCGCCTCGGATCATGCTGTCCGGAACGATGAAGGTACTCAGAAACCAGTCTACTATGTCTCTAAGGCATTGTCAGACGTGGAAAGCAGATATTTCAATGTGGAAAAGATAGCGTTCGCACTAGTTATTGCATCAAGGAAACTACGTGCCTACTTTTCTGCACATCCCATCACCGTGTATACGAATGAGCCCTTGAAGAAAATTCTGCATAAGTTGAATGGCTCCGGACGTCTCCTAAATTGGTCTATCGCTCTTACAGAGTTTGATATCACTTACCAACCAAGGAAGACCCTCCTGACACAACCTCTGGTTGATTTCATGGTCGAAACCGCCTTCGTGGGTGAACATGTCCCCACCTCCCGTAAGCGTGATACGCCGGAGGAAGAATGATCAACCATCGAGCTCCCTCCAACTATTGGGTCTTGTACACGGATGGATCAGCTACAAAGGAGAGAAGCGGAGCTGGAGTTGTACTAGCAAGTCCGGAAGGAGAGTACACCATCCAAGATATCATCCGATTCAAGTTCCCTGCCTCCAACGACCAAGATGAATATGAGGCTCTGATATTTGGTATCGAGTTGGCTTCCTTCTTTGGAGCAACAAAAGTTGCAGTTTTCTGCGACTCCCAACTCGTTGTCAAGCAAGTGAAGGGAGTATACACTGCACAAAATCCTATACTTACTAAGTATAGAGACCTGGTCCTAGACATGACGAAGAAGTTGGAATTTTTCGAGATCAGTCAGATAGGCAGGGAAGATAACCAGATTGCGGATGTTCTAGCTAAACTAGCAACTATGGATGTGTATGAGTCCAACTCCAATCCATACGTAGTTTTTGCTGAAGAACCCGCCTATGAAAGGCTACAAGTCATGCTCCTAGATGGAAATGAGAGATGCTGGATCGATGACTACATAGACTACATCGAGAAGAGCCAACTCCCAGAAGATGAAACGCAAGCTAAATTTATCAAGAAGAGATCACCAAGGTTCATTGTAATGAGCGGAGTCCTCTACAGACGATCCTTCACTGAGCCCCTGCTGAGGTGTGTCTACCCTAAGGAAAGTGAGAATCTATAGGCCGAAGTCCATGAAGGCGTTTGCGGCGGACACCTGGGGGCCAGAAACTTAGCTGACAAGATCATCTTGCTAGGTTATTATTGACCAAACCTGAGGGAGGACGCGCAAGCCTATGTTAGAAAATATGACAAGTGCCAGAGATACTCTGACATTCCTAGACTCCCAACAGTTGAGCAAACTCTTGTAATACCTACATGGCCATTTGATATGTGGGGGATCGACATCATCGGACCCTTCCCTCCCGAGGAAATTGCAAGTATGTGATAGTAGCAGTCGACTACTTCTCAAAGTGGATTGAAGCAAAAGCATTGGCCTAGATAACGGAAGAAAACGCGATAAACTTTGTCCATGACCACATCTGGTGTCGCTTCGGGCTCCCACACACAATAATTTCGGATCATGGACTCCAATTCTCTACGACATTCACAGCGGAGTTGGGCAGAGTAAGAGTTCATCACGCCAAGTCATCAGTAAGTAGACCTCAAGGCAACGGACAAGCGGAGGCCGCCAACAAATTGATCCTAACAACCCTTACTAAGAATCTTGAAGGACGTGAGGGCAGATGGTTGGACGAACTTCCCCTAGCCTTATGGGCTGTTCGCACAACCACCCAGGGGCCAACCGGGGAAACCCCATTCGCATTAACCTTCGGTTATGAGGCTATGGCACCGGCTGAAATGGCTATCCCTACTGTGAGAAATTCCCACTATGATGAGCAAGTCAACAAGGTCAATAGGCTCCTAGACCTAGACCTGATAGACGAAAAACGACTAGCTTCGCAGATGAGAATGGTGAATTACAAGCGAAGGACCAAGGCGTATCATGACAAGAGGGTCAACAGAAGAATATTCCAAGTGGGCGATTGGGTACTTAGAAAAATTGAAGCTACTGGTCGGAAGGCAGAACAGAACAAGCTCTCTCCAAATTGGGAAGGTCCTTACATCATAACTCATGTCATTCGAGAAGGGACTTACAGATTAAAGACTAAGGAGGGGAAAGAGCTCAAGCATCCGTGGCATTCCGACAATCTCCGTAAATACTATCATTAGTGTTATTTACCTTTTTTAGCATGATAGGATTGCAGTTTGATGTAATCAAGTTCAGTTTATGGAATTTACTTCTTCAACGTGCAAAGCAACTGCCCCTACTAACACAACACTAGAAGACGAGGATCCTATCCTCGACTCTTCAAGGGACAAGCCAAACGTCTAGCCTACCTCGGCATAAACGACTAACTGGCCAACATCTAAAACCTATATACGAGTCACCTTCCTTGGCATAAGGAAATGAAAAAGAAGGATGCCTCACGTCTAGCCTACCTCGGCATAAATGACTACAGGCAAGACCATCTGAAACCTATGTACGAGTCACCTTCCTCGGCATAAGGAGATGAAAAAGAAGGATGCCTCACGTCTAGCCTACCTCGGCATAAACGACTACAGGCAAGACCATCTGAAACCTATGTACGAGTTATCTTCCTCGGCATAGGGAGATGAAAAAGAAGAAAAAATCCAACGGTCAAGACCGAGGAACCTTCCTCGGCCTAATGACTTGCCTCACATCTAGCCGAGGAAACACCTTGGCCTAAAACGACTACAGGCATTCCACGTCTAAAACCTATGTATGAGTCATCTTCCTCGGCATAAGGAGACGAAAAAGAAGAAAATATCTAACAGTCAAGACCGAGGAACCTTCCTCGGCCTAATGACTTGAACAGGCAAAATTGCCACAACTCCTAAAACCGAGCTAGCCTCCTCGTTTTAAGATCAAGCGCGAAGTACGAGGAACCCTCCCTCGGCTTCACCAAAAATCAGGCTTGTACTTGTGCAAAAACCACAAACAAGCATTCAAACAGTCAAATGTCAAAGCATAAAAGTTGGCAACGACATGAATTAGAAGAAAGGGACATTTCATTAATATTCATGAAGCAAATTACATGGCCCTATTCTATTACATCAAAAAGAAAAAATTCTAAGGCTTCTTCCTCTGAGGGGGTTCCCCGAAGAAGGCCTGTTCGTCGGCACCAGCATTTAGCTCGGCCTCAAGGGTGGTGGTGATGGTGACTTGCTCAGTTCGAGCATTGACTTGAGTCTCCTCGTCAATGGGCTCCTCAGCATTGGTCCCTTCAACGTCCACCTCCATCTCGTCCTCGATCCTCTCGATTAAAGCATTAAGATTATCAGGATTGACGGACGGAGGAACCCAAGCATCTCGGCCCTCTCGAGCATCCATCATGGCAATCACATCCAAGTTTTACTCGGAATAAGGAACAAGGTAGTGAAGAGCCCGAGCTGCTTCATCGTACCCGTCCTGACATACCAGCCGAGCAATGGTCGCCAAGTCCAGGCCACGAAAGGTGTCCACCATAAGCCGACGAGCCAAGTGAAGGTAGCCATCCTTGAACATAGTAGCCGTTTTATCATTTACAACATCTTTGAAAGTCGAGCTGTCCTTGAAACGGGCTACGGCCTCTTCCTCCTTCGAGGGAACGCTGGCCTCCCCAAATACAGCCGGGCAGCCTCAGCATCCTCGGCTTTCTTCAGTGCCTCAGCCTTGTGCTTCTTGAGCTCGGCTATCTCGACATCCTTTAGCCTGAGGGCTTCCTCGGCCTGCCCCTCGGCCTCCTCGGCCATCTTCTTCTCTTCCTCGGCCATGGTCTTAGCCGCCTTCTCGGCCTCCAGCTCAGCGTCCCTGACCTTCAGCAACTCGGCAGCTGCAGCCATCTCGGACTCTCCCCTTCTCAGCCCGGCCCTAAGCTCAGCTATTTGCTTGTCCACGGCCTTGTTGTGTATATTCTCGTAGGCCGTAATAGTAGCAAACTGCAATATTAAAAAGCAACGTCAGAAATAATACAAGTGCAAGGTACGAGGAGTAAAATACGAGAGTCACCTCGGATATCAACAGGCCTTTCCGGCCGACCATGTCTTCCTTGCTAGGCTTGTCCCGGCATAACTTCTCAAGAAGCTCCTCGTCCATGGCCCTTTGGACAGCTGCTCGGCCTAGCCTAACATGAGCGCCCTCCCTGTCAAGTAAGCTGAGGCCTCTTAGGGGTTTGGGCGTAGCGATAAGTTGCCGAGCTAGCTCCTCGGCCTCAGGATAGGTCTTGATCGTTTGAGGGGTGAGAGCAGGAGGAGTTGAAACCTCGGCAACCCGTTTGGAAGGAGGCTCCTCAGTAGAACCAGAATGAGGCCTCTTCTGGCCCGAGTGCCTGTGAACGAGGTCCGTCTCCTCGTCAGCCGGGATATCAGTATGCTCCTCGGCTTCAATGGTTGGAATACGGGGGCTATGCCCCTCAGTTGTTTGTTTCTCTCGGTTCCCGAGGTATCCTCATCAACGGCAACGGCGTCTCCGGCCGGCTTGATGGGCAAAGCAACAGCCTCCTTGGTAGACAGAAGGAGTTGGCAACGAATGGCCTCGTCTTTCCTCTGGTCGACAGTCGAGGCCTTGGCTAACCGTCTCTTCATCTTGATCAGCTCCTTGGGATCAACGACGTCTTTGGAGGCCATCTCAACTTCTTGTTCGAGAGTTAGATCTACAAAATACGAGGAAGAGACACTATATTACGACATGGATAAAACAAGAAATATTTACAAGTTTCAGTGACGAGGTAAGAAGCATTACAGCCTACGACGTCCTCCTGAAGACATTGATCCTTTGGATCAAGTTTGCAACGATCACATTCAGCATGGAAGACCAAACCGGGATGAACCCTCCAGTCATTAAACCTTCTCCCCCTATGGACGGGGACAAGAGGCTCCAGGCCGTCCCTCGGTCCTGGCATTATCCCGGCTTGTATATAGTAGCGATCATCCGCTTCCAAAGCCGACCAATCGAGGAGACCTACCCCAGCAAACTCCTTAAGACGAGTAATCAAGGCATCCGACCATTCAACTCGTAGCACAGCCTTGGGCGTAGCAGGTTCATGAGTAGGAGAAGCGAACTCCCAGCCTTGTCGGCTCTCCACTCTAATCACGTGGTTTTCCCAACCAGATACTTTGCTAGACATGGAAAGGATGATCTTCGGCTTCTTAGAATCGCTCCTTATCACGACGAGCTTGGTCCCCTTGATGAAGCTAACAGAGAAGAAATGGTGGAAAGCAGACTGGGTAGGCTCAAACCCTAGACTACGGCACAAGACAATAAAACTTACGAGGACCCTAACCCCGTTGGCTCCTAACATAGCCGGGACGGCGTGCATGTCTCCTAGAAATTCGTTGATGAAGGGGTCCAAGGGAAGACGAAGTCCCTGCTGAAATTGTTTAAAATAGAAGTGGACGTGGTTCAAATCATAATAAAGCATGTCCCCCTCTCTCTCGTTTTCAAAGGTTGGACGACCGACATAAGTCAGTTTATACTCCTCCCTCGACACTCCATACTTGGAGTATAACACCTCTAGCATTGGATCCCCAGCTCTAACTGGCTTGGGCTTGGGATGGTTAGCTCTACCTCGGCCTCTTCTTCCTCGGCCGCCTCCTCCTCGTCCCTCCACTTGCTCGCCATCTACAAAGGCGTCAACAATATTGACCGATGACGAGGGACCACTAGTACTGGCCTCACTTCCTCTTCCCGTCATATCTGCATAAACCGAGGAACAAGAATCAGCAAAAGCTCCAAGGCGTAAGAACGGGGAAGATTGCCCCTCCTTGTCGTTTATGATAAGGCCGAGGAGGGAGCCTTACCCGACAACCGAGGACGACTAAGATGGTCCGATGTCAGGTAAAAAAGGATGATATGTTCGACCATCTCATCCCGGTCGTGAAATATTATCATACTTGGAGACATGGAATCAACCCGGTCAATTCTCATCTTGCTGGGGTAACGGAGATCTTCCCTCGGGGTTCCAAGCCTTATCAACATCTCCCCAAGTTCCATCAGGGTCACCATCAACCATGGCCCCCTCTCCCTTCAGTAAACCCTAAGGTTTTCCTTATGGTAGCCATAAATTTCACGGGGGCTATGTTCCCAAGAACGAGTCATCTCTAAAAAGACACGAAGGGGCAAGAATGTTCAAGAAATTGTTCAAAACACAGAAACTCAAGAAAAACTTCAAGGGTTCATCAATGGCGGTTTCGAAAATCAAACTCAACCAAAAACCCTAGAAAATGCAAATCAAAGGCAGAAATCAGTTAAGGGAAAGAAATTATACCTGTTGTTGTTGAAGACCGACGAAATCAAATGGATGAATTCAAAACGCTTTGACGAATTTGGGCATCTCGCAATCAAGTAACACAAAGGGGTTTTCAAACTTTGCTGTTCGCTCTCAAAACGCTGAAGATGATAAAGGTTGGAATGGAAAGGGCAATCTTGTTTTTATACCCTCACAAGTGGGTCAAACCCGAAACAAAACGGGTCATACGGGGTATGGCGCCCCCAACATTAAATGTCGTAGTGGGTTCCCAAGACGTGTGTCAGATATCGTGGACCACGCCCATCATTGTACCAGTAACTAGGGGTGTTCACTGTTCGGATTGGTCCGGATTTTATCAAAATTTCAAAAAAACAGAACCGGACCAATTGTTCGGTTCTGCCTAAATTCAGGACCAGGACCAGACCATTACATTACATGACCGGTCACATTGGTCCGGTTCCAATGGTTCGGTCCATGTCCGGTTCCATCGGTTTCACATGTGTCAGATATCGTGGACTACTATATATTTTTTCTAAAGATAAAACATGCAACAATTATTTTTTTCATGAACCCAAAATATAGGACGATTACATAAACAAAGTTCAAATAAAAATATTCAGACATACAACAAATTAACTGAAATCCGGGGACCGCCATGGAAAATCAATTTGATTTCTAGGGTTGAGAATTGAGATGAGAGAAAGACGAGAGAGTGGAAAAACGTAGAGAGAGAGGGATAGAAAACCTAACGGCGAAAATGAAAGAGATATGATAGGGTTAGGGTTTTTGTAAACTTGTAATGTCGCTGGATGGATAAGGTCACATCAATTTTTTTTTTTTTTTGAAATTAGGAATTTGAAATTATGAATAAATAAATATATATATATATATATATATATATATATATATATATATATATATATATATATATATATATGTTATGCATAATATATACATAATCGGTCCGGTCCGGGTTCTGTCCAGGACCATATATATTATTTCAAAAACTAGGATCAACCCAAATAATCGGTTCCATATAAATTTGGGACCAGAACCAAACCAATTCTATTGGATTGGTCCGGTTTTCATTGGTCTGGTCCGGTTCTATCGGTCCGGTCCGGTCCGTCGATTTTTTTGTTCAGCCTTACCGGTAACCGGCGGATAATGGAACGACACAAACATTGAAGCGACATTGCCACGTGACGCCAGTTCGTACTCTCGTATGCCGAGGACGAGATCACTTTCTCCTCGTCATAAGCCGAGCTAGAAAGTCGGGGGCCACTGAATAGTATAAACCGAGATACGAACATGGGCTTGTCCGGGCAATACCCAAGTGGATTGGGCCCTAAACATAATCCATCAAGTCTCAGCTACGAGGTAAGACCTGGGTTTCCTCGTCTTCCTGTCTCGTCATTTCATAAGGCTGACCTGAGCTCAGCAGGTGAACATAAGGCCCAACTCAAAGTGCCGAGGAGACCTCCCTCGTAGGCCGAGATAATCTCCCTTGAGGACGAGGAATCTTCCTCGGCCATAACGTTATCACGACGGGCACTCCACTTATCTCTCATCCCTTCCCCGGCTCATCGTGGACTAAGATGGTCACATATGACGAGGAAGGGAGTATCTCGGCATACCGGCAGTGCAGTTTATCAGTCCTATCTAAATAAGGACATTGAGAGGATTGTAACCACTTTTCAGTACAATTCAAGTCAAATAAGGACTCTCCAACAAATATTATCCTCCTAGGATTATACCTTATCTCTTTACAGTCTAAGTTCAACATGGATTCTACATATCAATTCCTATAAATACAAGCCATTATTTCCATATTTTGGTACATTATCTCTTTGACTCGAAGCTCTGTCAATTTGATTTCTCTATATACAAAACGTGAACTTACTCTCACGCCGGAGGGCCTTCGCCTGAGAAGCCCCGACTTAGTTTACGTTTCTTGTTTTCTTTTCAGACTATTCAATCACCGGAGTACAACCGACCGCTGGATTTGGGCTGATTCGATCTTTTTGGCAGCATCAGTGACTAATACTAACTGACTATCATGAATAGAAATCCTGTTAACTAATTACAATAACAAACACCCTATTTTAACTCAACCAACTAATTCAAGCTATGACGCTTCGAAACACATGAAATGACGATTTGTGACTTAATTAACAAAGCCAATTACCACCAACAGTCACCCCCAATTTTGTATGTAACCCTAGATCATAACATTCCGCACCCCTTCAAACAATCATTGTCCCAAGGATTGAAAATCAGCTGCAACACAAGCCATACCTCTCAAAAAATCATACCAATACCTAAACTTGTCATTAAGTAACTGCTTTGTTGTGACTGAACGAACCCCTTCAGCAAGCTTAACCAAATCATTTACATCACCATATTGAGAAGTTAGAAACCATGCTAACCATAAACCCACTGAAGATGTTCCAAAACATGTAGAAAGGTGCAGCGAGTATTGCAGCTATGTTATGGTTGGTGTAACAGCAATAGTCATCATCCAAAGAAAGTTCAGTAAGCCCAAATCCATGATTGGAGTTCTTCGCAAATCCACCAACTCTGCATCGAGCACCCATTGGAACCTCAACAAGAGAGAACTAATCCCTAATATCAGCGGCATAAAGCACCTTTGACAGTGACAACGGAGTAGCAAGGCCATCAACTGGGCCTTTATCACTCGTTACTAACTCTGCTACGAGAGTATCCCTTTCTCGAATCCTGGTTTCAAAACTGAATCTGGACTCTACACTCATTATGATTCCTGCATGCTGAATGGCTCTTGTATCTTCTCGTTGCCAGCATCAATGACCCAGATTATTCCATTAAGTCCTCGAGCCACCAACAACGGAGTCCCATCAATGTCACACACCCATCCGACAGTGTAGGACTCATTATTATCTTCATCAATGTAAAACTGCAATACAGCAATAACACCAGCTGCTGGAATAAATTCAAATACAAGAGAACTTCCATGAAATGCTTTACATGACTTCGTAAAAGCTGCTGCAGCTGTTCAGAGACTAGAAACTACCTCTCCATTTGGTGCCAAAAGGACCGAAACAGAAAAACATTACATCTAGTAGGAGTAGGCCTTGGTGCCCCTAAAATGACTTCCATCGACTGCTTGCATGCTTTACTTTAGTTTTCCACACCTCTCAAATTTAGGTTCAAAAGTAACATAGACTTTCATTGAATGCTTGACATACGTCACATTTACTTGTTGGTGGTTGCGGAAGTCTGGCTACTATTCTTCCAATATTCTCCTGGAACCCACAACAACTAATTGATGATTCTGCACCATAAAGAGGGCACTCAGAAGTTTGGGAACTAACAAGAGCAAATTGATTCCAAGTGAAGCTTAGTCTGCCCTGTGCAAGGTACTAAGGATGGATCAATTGAAGCAGTAGTTGACATCAATATAAGTTTCTCATGTAAATAGTGAAAGAGATAAGTAGATATTCAAAATTGAATTACGTGATCGAAGCAATTCTTCCGTCACTTTTCTTGGGACTTCCATCGAACTGTTGGCGACACTCTTGTTGTTTGTTCCATGTTTGCAATTCGCTCAATCTTTGCATCCTTGAAGGTTGTTGAAAGGAATTTCACACCACTTTCCTTCAAGCAACATTTAACAATTCCTCCGCCATTTCCCTCTTCTTGGACCTAAAAGTCATTTTTAGCCCAAACAAATTTTACAATTATTATTAACAGCAGAACTATCAACAGGATCAGCCTATCAGCAATTACTAAATCATATGAGCTGTTAGAATCCTGATCACTTTTTGCTTCTAAATTGCATTTTGCAAGTGGCTTTTCTCTCTGATATTTTGCATATGCCTGAGCCTCATTAGAAGTACACGGTATAAGCCAGTTGACATATGACCTACTTCCTTCCTTCAGTCCAGCAATGAAACTTTGTAAGAAGAAACTTTCATCCAATCCTTCACACATGAAACTACACCCTTTAACTGCGCGCAATCTATTTGGAATTCGTCAAAATAATCATCGAGTGAACTTGTTTGGACAATACTCTCAAGGAACAAAGTAGAACACATTTTTAACTCATCTTATCCTTGGGAAGTTCGAGGAGGAATTGCAGATCAACTGTAACAATAACAACAAAACCTTCGTCCCAAAATAGTTTGAGGTCAACTAACATGAATCCTCATATGTCATCGTGAAAGAAAAGATGTAACAAAAATAAGTTAAGAGAAGAAATAGGTGGGGATAAAATGTAGAAAATGAAAAGAAGAGATAATAAAAGAATAAATATATAATAGATAAGAAAAATGAAAAAAAAGAAAAATATTAATAAAAACTAATAATAAATAAATGAAAAATAAATAAGATAAAATAAAAACAAAAAAATCAACCCCCATCACCCACATGAATTTTTTCCCTCTTCTCCGGCCTCTTTAACGCCATATTTTCATCCGGTTAAAGTAAACTCATATCGTTTTTAATCATCCTTATCCATGTTTTTGCTTGGCCTTCCTCTACCCCTTACCATCTTATCACTTCTCCACATCTTATCACTTCTCCACTTTTCATGCCTGCTAACAGGTTAATCACTCGGTTTTCGTCTCAAATTAACAAATCAACTTAGACGATTCTCCCTCATTTTCTTTTCAATGGGTGCAAATTCTACTTTACCCTTGATCACCTTATTTCTCAACCAATCATTTATTGTAGCATACACATATCCGCCACATTCATCTTATGAATGTGACACTGTTTCACGGCCCAACATTCAGTGGCATAAAGCAATACCGGCCTAATTTTCGTGCGCTAGAATTTTCCCTTTAATTTATGGGGCATGCCAGGATCACATAGAAACCCTGTGACACTCTTCCAATTCAACCAATCTCCTTTAATCCTATAAGCCACATCTCTATCAAATTCTGCATCCTTCGGGATAATAGATTCAATATAGCGAAAAAATTTAGAAGATTGGACAATCTTTCCATCGAATGTGATCACCCCGGCTTCTCTGCTTCCAACTTTGCAAAACTTACACTCTAAATATTCAGTCTTGCTTCTACGTCGTCTAAAACCTTGAGATTCCAAAATTTGTCTCCACAACTCCAACTTACTTTCAACATCCTCTTTTGTCTTGTCAATCAACACAATATCATCTTCGAACAACATATATCATGATACATCATCTTGGATTGACCTCGTCAATTTGTCCATTATCAGAGCAAAGAGAAAGGGACTGAGTGCAGAACCTTGATTTACTCTAATCGTAATAGGAATCTCTTCTTGATATCTGCAACTATTTCCTTGATGTGTTCATCAGAAGAAAGGCCATTCTCCGAAGCTTTAAAATCAGAGTCCATCTTCTTTGGTGCTGAGCTGTCCCAGACCGAGATAGCTCTGATACCAATTTGTTGTGACTTTGGTATCAGTTAACTAACAAATGCGCGAAATTAGGGATTTCACACTGTTAATTTCCGCACAGAGCAGAATTATCAACAGAAAAGAGGGATGATTGAGGGTTTGAGAAGAGAAGCAAGGGGATAGAGAGTAGAATTACAAAGAGATGAATTTGGGGAGGATTTGTGAATATTCTCATTGATTGCTCAAACAATGGCACTTCGAAACACATGAAACGATAATGTGTGACTTATTCAACAAAGCCATTGACCACCAACGGTCACCTCCAAATTTGTACTTAACCCTAGATCATAACATTCAAAGTATGTGCATTTGTTATGTTCCAAATACCAAATTCAGGTTTCAATCTGGAAAATATGGTCAGGTTAGGCTGTGTTAGCTTTTCAGAAGATACGGTTACCGTTTGTATTGCTATAAATAATGATAGGGTTTAATTTTCAAAATAGGTGGATATGCTTAGGATATGCATATGTGACGTAGATATTCTAGTTTTTGCATTTCAATTGTGGGAACATAGATATGCTTTCAAGTAGAAGTATCCAAGGTGTATAATAATGGGCGCATTCTCAGCACCAATATGCAGTTGTCATTATAGTATTTCATGCTTTTTAGTTTCTGTTTAAATGCTTTAATCTTAACCACGCAGAAGTCAATATGTATTGAGTTGCTTGGCATATTCGGGATGTATATGTGCTCATTAGTTCTATTTTATGAAAAGGCTAACACATACCTCCGCTTCCTTCTTTCTTAAAGCTAATTTAATGCTATCATTGTTTTGAGTTCCAATGCCACTAGGGTGAAGTATAGTGGAGAAAACTTCCCAGCAAGAGTTACTTAAGATTGTGCCCTGAGTGGACTTGTCAAAAAACCTTGTACTCTTAACAAACATTTCCATCTTCATTTTGCATTGGAAGTTATAGGCCCATTCAGAATTTTATTTAACTTTGTGGATTGCAGAAAGGGGATGATCCTGGGAAGTTTAGGCAACTTGATGAGATTTTGTATGTTCAAGGTTATCATGCATACCAAGATTTATCATCCATTGCTGAGAAATCTATGGAAGTAGTTTGTGATTTCAAAGGTAATTCACTACCTTGTATTTTTTATGCTTATGCTTTCTATTTTTCAGGTGTAAGAATGAAATTTGTCACCATTGGTGGTGATTGCATGGATACTTATTATTTACATCTATCTTGCATTAGTTTTAGTTAGAATTCAGGAACTTTAGGTTAACACAATCATTTTAGTTTGACTAAGAAATTAATAACAGTACAGTATTTATTCTTCACATTTTTTCTTTCTTTCTATGTGTGTGCAGAAATTGGATCCACAAAGTTCTTCAGGGTCAATGATTCCAAAGTTCTATCTTGGGTGCAGTATAAGGTTAGTTTTCCTCTCTTCATCTCAAGTATTTAGGAGGATAGCTTATGACTCAGAGGTGCTGTCACATTTAGAGTGCCGGAACTGATGTTAATGTTTATTCACACACTTACCCAGAATAAACCACTGACTGGACTTAGAAGAATATTTATATATTAAAATACCTCTTCCTATCCTCTCTCCTGAGCCACGTCTCTGTTTATGGTATCAGAATGTAGTCTACTTCACATTTAAATTGGAAGGTAGCTTTTTGGTTCAAAAAAAGAGCGGTGCTTTTTGTTGGCAAAGACTCCCCTCCCTGGCCAGTGGCTCATTTTATGGTATCAGATATATAGTCTATGATACATGTTTAAAATTGGCTTTAAGAATGGTGAACATGGATAGGGGAGTGATGTTCTTTTGGCGATGGGGGAAATATGCACATTCTTGTTGCTGTTCCTTTTTTAACAGCCAAATAGATTTTGATAACAGGAAGGGGGGGGGGGTGCTGGCGGAGATTAACTCTAGCAGCGCCCCATTCAACTTTCTCCAAGAGACAATGCAACTATGGCCACTTAGATATTCTAACAATTTGAAGAAATAGAAGATGTTAGAAGTTCAGATAATTAACACTTCTGTACTAAAGCTACAGAGTAATAAGGTTAATTTGATAACAGAAGTCCCTCACCAAGCAAAAACTTTAGATATGGAAACATACCAACTTATTGAATCTTGGGAACGAATTTGAAAATACATTTTTGTGGTTGCTCATGTACATATGGTTACTTTTGCAGTGGTATCTGTGATGAGTAGTCTGGTTTAGGATTAAATTTTTATTTTTTGAATAAAGTAGGCTTTTAAGAGTGGTAAGACTTGATAGCATGTACATGATTATAAAAGATTCTAATGTGTTTGATAAGTAAGCAAAATAAATTAGTTAAACTTCATTGAAACGAGTTTTGATAAAATTGGTTTCCTTAGATACCAATTTTTTTTTGAGTAGTGGTGGCGGCATATTGGCGAGATCAATTTGATTGGACGGTGGTGATCAAGTTTGGAAGTAGGCTAGTAATGAGGGTTTTTAGAACTCTGTTAATCACTTCAATAAGAAATTTTGCAATAGACCACTTCGGTATCATCATCATTTACAAAATTTACAAATTGAGTTGGTTTTATAAAAAGTCAGCTTATTTAATTTTTTTTTTTTTTTTTAAGATTAAAGAAAAACCATTTTCGCTTCGCTGGCAGTTAAACACATATGCATTGCTTCCCCTCGCTCGCTGTCTTCCCCACTCTGACACTGTTTTACACTAACATTGACACTATTTTTACCCTGATACTTAATAGCACTCTTTTACACGGGTACTTTTTTACACTAACACGGGTACTCTTTTACACTAGCACTTAATAATACAAGCACTAGCACCCAAATGAATGTCCGAATTTCATTCAAGGGACATTGTAAAAAATCTTTTATACAATTTAATGGCAAGGATGCATACATATATGTATATTTGTGTTATCCATTTTCTAAACATTTAGTTTTGCGATTATAAAATGAAAAGTGAAAATAATAGGTAAAAAAATGTACTGTCAAAGTTTTTAGGAAACAAACATTAATTTTGGGACAAAAGTTTCTTAAAATGGAATTTCAATTATTTCCCAAAAGTTTCTTGAAACGGACATTCATTTAGGGACAGAGGGAGTATAAAAATGTAAAATTGGACCTTGAAATCTTGAAGTTTAAACCGAGGACACCAAAATGGGAGCCTATGTAAACGTTGTATCCTAAATGGCATTTTAATCCTTTGGAAAATATTGAGTACAGAGGGAGTATAAAAATGTAAAATTGGACCTTGAAATCTTGAAGTTTAAACCGAGGACACCAAAATGGGAGCCTATGTAAACGCTGTCTTTTGAAAAAAATCATCCCACCATAATATTTTTCTCCAAGTTGCAGCAAAATTCAGTTATTTCTGTTGGAAAATAAAATAGGATATTCTCTGGTTTCATGTAATTTCGGTAGGAAGATTTTTTTATATTTGGTAGGATGAATTCCTGTAGATAAATAGGAAACTAATTCCCTTAGAATGAGTGATTTCCTCTAGATTGAGCGATAGTGTAGATACTCTACCCTATATTTTGTATAATTCTGATCATTAAAATTATCACATAATGTATTCAAAACTTCAATATGGTTTCGGAGCCCCAACGATCTTAGTTGGCTCTAAATAATTTCCGCACTTGTTTTTCCGATTGACTTCCCCCGATTGGAGTTTTTTTTGTTCCTTTTTTGGTTTCATTGTTTCCAGAAAAGGGGAGATCTTTGTTTTTAGTCTATATCCTTTTTTTCTCCAACTGATAAATATGGCCGTAGAATCTTCCTCTACTACTCAGCGTTCAGAGATCCAACAGTCTTCTGAAATAAGTCATTCTCTCCGGATCACTCAACACAAATTGAACGGATTGAATTTTCGCGAATGGTTTCAATCTGTTTGTCTTGTGATCAAAGGGAAAGGAAAAACAGGCTACCTTACCGGTGAGACTAAAGCTCCAAATTCTAAAAATGATCCTCGCTACAAGGCTTGGAATGAAGAAAACTCAATGGTGATGACATGGTTAATCAACTCCATGAATCCAAATATTGGGCGAACCTACCTGTTTCACAATACAGCCCAGGAGATCTGAAATGACGTTTAGGAAATGTACTCGGATCTTGAAAAGGCATCTCAGTGCTTTGAGATTCGATCCACTCTTTGAAACACCAACCAAGGGGGAAGGTCAGTAACTGATTATTATAATGCGCTGCCTGAATTATGGCAGGAAATGGATTTATATCACAGTATTAATTGGTCCCGTACCAAAGATGGTACAACATATGCTATGTTGCTCGAAAAAGATCAAATTTTTGATTTTCTTAAGACAAGGATCTAGATGAAGTTAGAGGCCGAATTCTTGGGGCTAAGCCTCTGCCTCCCATCCGAGAAGTATTTGCAGAAGTCAGGCGTGAGGAATGCCGGAAAAGAGTGATGTTACAGCCACAAAGTAGTGTTGAAACTCACCATGGTTCAGCCCTTGCTGCTCAAAGACGAGAATTAACAAAGCCCAACTCCAAGTCCAAAAATACAAAATTCTGGTGCAATCATTGCAATAAGCCATATCATTCAAGGGATACATGCTGGGATATCCATGGAAAGCCATCAGATTGGATTCTAAAGCTTCCGGTTCTATTCCTTTTTGACCGGTCCGTCTTAGAATCAAAAGAATTGACAAGAGCCAATGCCCTTCTGCTTATGTTGCTGCCACTACAACAGGAAAAGGCGAAACCATTCCTATAGCCGGGCATTCACAGCAAAACAAATGGATGTTTTTGAGGACACTTTTGCACCCTCTATCGTCCGTAGCGAGTAAAATTCCTTTATTGCTACTGTGACTCATCTAGGTAAATATTTGTCATCTTTTTTATCAACAACAGAGACTTGTGAAGGTTGGATTGTCGATACAGGTGCTTCAGATCACATGACTGGAACTCTGACAAAATTAAAAGATTACAAACTGAGCAACTGTTCTCTCACAATCACGGTTGTCGATGGAAAAGTATCTTGTGTGGCTGGGATCGGGAGTGTTTCTTATTGTGATCTAAAGTTGAATTCAGTCTTATATGTGCCTAATCTTCGTTATAATCTCCTTTCTGTTAGTCGGTTAACTAAAGATCAAAATTGTCTAGTAACCTTTTTCCCCACTCATTGTGAATTTCAGGAGCAATCTCCGGGAGATCAAAATTGTCTAGTAACCTTTTTCCCTACTCATTGTGAATTTCAGGAGCAATCTCCTGGGAAGATGATTGGCAGCACTGATGAACGTAACAACATCTACTATTTTAACTGGTTCTTCTTTCAAGTCTCCTATCCAAAATCACATGTCTCTTACAAGTGTGTCAGATTCAGATGTTTTCTTGTGTCACAAACGTTTAGGTTTTGATTACTTGCATCGCTTGTACCCAAAGTTGTTCATTAATAAAAAGTATCTCATTTTCAATGTGAAAGCTGTGTTCTTGCTAAGTAGACTCGAAACACTTACCCACAAAATGCCTATAAACCTTCTCAGCCTTTTATAACAATTCACAATGACGTATGGGGACCTCTCGCACTTCAAACATTACTGGGTCTCAATGGTTTTATCACATTTATAGATGACCAGTCTCGTGCCTGTTGGGTATATTTGTTTAAGCATAAGTCTGAGGCTGGAAATATATTTAAGCGATTCCATAAGCTTGTTGAGAATCTGCTCAACTCCAAAATCATAATCCTTCGAACTGACAATGCTGGAGAGTATTTTGCTAATGAAATCACAGATTACCTAAATGACCATGGAATCCTCTACCAATCATCTTGCACAAAGACCGCTCAACAAAATGGGGTAGCTGAGAGAAAAAATCGCCATCTTCTTGAAATGTCTCGGGCAGTTATGTTCAATAACCATGTGCCTAACTCTTCTTGGGGAGAAGCCGTTCTTACCTCGGTCTACCTGATTAATAGGCTTCCTTCTAAAGTTCTGAAGTTTTCAACGCCCATAGCATGCATTCAAAAATTGTTTCCCCTCATTTGAGTCATAAACTCTCTTCCTCGTATTTTTGGTTTTGTAGCTTTTGTTCATAATATCATTCCATCTCGAGGAAAATTGGATCCTAGAGCACTGAAATGTATTTTCTTAGGATACTCACCGACAGAAAAAGGTTACAAATGTTATTCTCCATCTTACAAGAGGTTCTTTGTCTCTTATGATGTTACCTTCTTTTGTAGTGAAGATAGTCATTGGGACTCATCAATCTCTCTCCCTATTTCATTGCCTGATTCTAACTCTCTTGTTCCTGTGTCTCCTCAAATACACCACACACATGAGGTAGAGTCTGTCCCAATTACTAATTTAGGGGGAGAACCGAAATTGGCAACTATTTCTCCCCTTCGTGTGTATTCTAGAAGGACAAGGCCAAGCATTCCTTGTTACTCCAACCATACGCCAGGGATTGCTGCTGAAATTCCACAAGGTACTAGTTCAATTAATGATCTTGATCGCCCTATTTCTATTAGAAAAGGAGTTAGGACATGGCATCCATTGTCCAAATTTGTCTCATACTGCAAGTTGTCTTCCAAATACAAGGCTTTTATCTCACAAGTTGATAGTGAGGTGATCCCTAAAAATGTTCATGAAGCACTAAGTGAACCAAAGTGAAAGAATGCAATTATAGAGGAAATGCATGCACTTGAGGAAAATAATACATGGGAGTTTGTCAAGATTCCTGAAGGGAAGAAGTTAATTGGGTGTAAATGGATATTCTCAATTAATGTAGGTACAGATGCAAAAAATTGAGAGATATAAAGCCAAATTAGTTGCACATGGCTACACTCAGACTTATGGAATTGACTATGAAGAAACGTTTGCACCTGTGGTTAAATTGAATTCCATTCGGGATCTTATCACTCATGCAGCAATTTGGACTGTTACACCAGTTAGATGTAAAAAATGCATTCCCGAATGGAACATTAGAGGAAGATGTCTATATGAAACTCCCTCGAGGTTTCGAGCATAAAGGAGGAAGTGATAAAGTGTGCAAATTAAAGAAGTCACTGTACGGGTTAAAACAGTCCCCACAGGCATGGTTCACTCGATTCAGCACAGCAATGAAACAATTTGGGTATAAGCAAGGACAAGCTGACCATAGTCTATTTGTGAGACACTCAAGTGATAGTAAGAAATCAATCCTTATAGTATATGTTGATGATATAGTAATTACAGGGGATAACGTGCATGAGATTGAAAGCTTGAAAAAGAAACTGCAGGCTGAATTTCAAGTGAAAGATCTAGGAAGACTACAATATTTTCTTGGCATTGAAGTTGCAAGGAGTAAGTAAGGAATTTATATTTCTCAACGGAAGTACACTCCAGACCTCTTAAAGGATGCATGAAAACCTGGATGCAAGCCTGCAAGCACTCCTATGGAACAAAATTGGAGAACCAAGATAACTGAGAATGATTCTCCAGTTGACCGTGAGAGATACCAACACCTTGTAGGAATGTTGATATACTTATCTCTTACCCGCCAGATATTGCATTTAGTGTGAGTGATGTTAGTCGGTTCATGCACTCACCCACTAAAAGACACCTCGAAGCTGTTCAACAGATCCTTCGGCATTTTTGAAGGTACACCAGGAAAGGAAAACGGTTTAGAAAAAGTGATAGACGAGATGTTGAGGGATTCGCAGATGCAGATTGGGCAGGTTCAGATGATGCGAAGTCCACTACAGGGTATTGCACCAAAGTTTGGGGAAATGTTGTCACATGGAGAAGTAAAAACAAACGTTGTATCACGAAGCAGCTCTGAAGCCGAGTATAGAGCCATTGCTCAAGGAATATGTGAGTTAATCTGGATTAAAAGGCTCTTGAAGGAACACAAGGTGGAAGTAGGCAGTCTAATGAAATTACACGGTGATAGCAAGTCAGCCATTGCAATAGTTCACAATCCCATTCAGCATGATAGGATGAAACATGTTCGTATGGACAGGAACTTCATGAAGACATAGGTAGAGAATGTAACTATTAGCCTGAGTTACATGTCAACAAAGCTTCAGAAAGAAGATGTGTTTAACAAAGCATTGCTAAAATCTGAAGTTGAGAGTAATTTAATCAAGTTGGGAATGTTTGATACATACTCCCTCCGTCCCGTGTGAATGGGCACCAAAAATTCCGGCACAATAACTAAGGAAAATGAATATAATAATGAAAAGTTGTGAGTGTAATAGTAAAATAGGAGAGAGAATGAGTGGAGGAAATAGTAAATTATAATGGTGTTGTGAGTATTAAAATAATGTAGGAGAGAGAATGAGTGGAGGGAATAGTAAAGATTCTTTTCCATTTTGGGCAGTGTCCATTCACGTGAGACGTCCCAAAAAGGAAATAAGTGTCCATTCACGTGAGACGGAGGGAGTATTCATCAACTTGAGGGAGAGTGATGGAAAATAAAATAAGATATTCTCTAGTTTCATGTAATTTTGGTAGGAAGATTTTTTTATATTTGGTAGGCTGATTTCCTGTAGATAATTAGGAAAATTATCACAGAATGTATTCAAAACATCAATTTTGTTTTCGATTACGACCTAATTTTATACCCAATATAATTTCGCCTCTCGTTAAACCAATCATGGGCTTACCCCCGGTACTAATGGTCGCTTTGCCTTCAATGCGAAGGAAATAATAGTGACCGGAGCAACTTGTTTGTTAATCTGAAGATCTAGCTCTTAAGCAACTTGACACTGCTCGTGAACTACTTTAATGGAAGACATTCAAATGGGGGAAGTTTTGGAATGTGTGTCAAAGTTGGGTTGCTTAGGAGCTATCTTTGTTAAATTTTTGTTTTATTGCACTCGTATTAAATTGGATCGGTCTTTAGAGTGTCTTCATAAGTCTAAGCCTTGAAGGTACTTTGGTAATTTACTCTAATATTGCAAGATTGTTTGTTTTATTAGAATTTGTTTTTGTTGGGAATGAATGTGTAGGTTAACTTAAACATTAAACATCAAACATCAGAGTTGATCAGCTCGGCCACCAAGATCAGTTTACCGTTAAATTATTTCACCCCCTTAAATTTGAATATATGTGTGTATCTTTTATTAGTCAATTTATAATGATATTTTTATTTTATTTTTTTGTATCCTGTGCAAATGCCTAAGAACTTAACTGTGACTCTTATGGAGAAAGCCCCTATGACACCTAGGTTCTCAGTCCATGCAACCAAGATAAATTATGAAAACTAGCAGATCCCTTGTTTGATTAGCATCCCTATGTTCCGATCAACAGCCAGCGCGACTTGACCCTCCATGGCCCCGACTTGAGAAAGGACACTCTCTAGCACATCCTTGTCCTCCTTAAGCTCCGTCTCCCAAGTGGAGTGAGCTATGGAAAGGTAGTGGGTAACCGGTAAAATAAGTCATTTCTTGGCCTTTATATTACCTTGGGATACCTTTGAGGGGTAGTCCGAGTTCCATTTCTTTTTGGGACTCGGTGGTAGAGAGTTAATAAACGACATGCTACTAGGAAACATGTATATTTCATGTTGGGTTGGTGCATTACCTCGGTGCATTCTTATCTTTCTTGTATTCCGCTTAATTATCTTTCGATCTTCTAAATTCCGCGTGTTGTGGCAGATTCTATTGAGCGGATTATGAGAAACTATTGTAGGAAGGCTCGGGGGAGGATAGATTAGATTATCTAGTGGCTTGCGATATAGTTTGTCGATTCAAGGAGGATGACTTGGCTTTGAGTAATCTGATCCTCAGGAACATCTCTTTAGTTAGTAAATGGCTTTGGAGATATCCTTAAAAGCCTCAAGCTATTTGGCATAAAGGGATCAAGAGTAATTTCGGGGTGCATAATAATGTTGGGATACTATTTTAGCGGTTTGAGTTCGCACAAAACTTGTGAAATTTTATTTATCATGTTACCGCTTAATTAATCATTTTATTCGGTTAATGGCAAGTAATGTGACTCGATATCTTTTTTGGAAGATACATATGCAAATACTTCTTCGTTAAGGGACCTTTTTTCCTCGGTTATATCGTATTTCTTTAGTTCATTGGGAACCTATTGTTGAGTTTCGGGTGATTGGGAAAAAGGGAGATTCTGTATCTTGAATTTTTCTTTTTCTTTTTCTTTTTCTTTTTCTTTCTGCAATCTAAATGATATAGAGTCTACTATGTTGGTTTATCTCTCTTCTTTATATCATGTTCATTTGTCAAATAAATCGGATTATCGGGTATGGGTTGTAGAGGGCTCCATAAATTATTCATGCAATATTTTATTAAATTCTTGGTTCGGAGTCCCACTCCATATCCCTTTTCTCTTTCATCATGCATTTGGAAATATAAATCTCCTTTCAAGATTCAGGCACTTATGGGGATTTTAGTGGTTGATAAACTCAACACCATTAATAAGTTGCAGCGTCGTTGACCTACTAAATGTTTATCGCCTAATTGATTCATGAATTGTAAGGAGTCTCAAGAGACATATAATCATCTCTTTATCTAATGGAGCACTGTCGATATCTATGTTCTCGTTTGTTGAGGTGGCCGGAGAAGTGTGTGAGCCCGACATCTTTTGCTTCATTTTTTCAAGTTCGATTTCGAGGATTTGGTAAAGGAGGAGATGTGAGGCGGTTGTGGGGTCTTTTGAGTTTGTTGATGTATAGATATAAAGGATTGTGGTCATCTTTTTGAAGTCATTGTTAATCGAGACATGTCTTATTTTTGGGAAAAGTGATTTCTTTATAGGCATATGCTAATGGTGCCTACAAGAAAATTAAAGGCATTCTCTTATAAATTAAATGAATATGTTTCTAAACGCTTATTTAAAATGTAAAATGTGTCGGACAAATAAATTACATCAATATTAGAATGTAATATTATTTCTTTTATAGTTTGTCTTAAAAAAATAGGGTTATTCTTAATTGATAAAAAATTATTTTTGGGAAAAGTGATTTCTTTATAGGCATATGCTAATGGTGCCTACAAGAAAATTAAAGGCATTCTCTTATAAATTAAATGAAAATGTTTCTAAACGCTTATTTAAAATTTAAAATGTGTCGGACAAATAAATTACATCAATATTAGAATGTAATATTATTTCTTTTATAGTTTGTCTTAAAAAAATAGGGTTATTCTTAATTGATAAAAAATATTAGTGCAATTTTATTGAGGTACAAACAAGTGAAATATCATCCTTAAAAATATGATATGTGCAATGAGATCATATTTTTATAATAGAATAAATATTAAGAAAACTGAAAACATTGCGATAAACGGAACTGTTGTTCAGTGCCCTCCGACACATGTACGTGTAGTTTCGGAGAAACCTGACAAGTACACTCACCGGTACAAAATTTATACATATGCTAAGCATTGTTGGTCGTTGTGTCACAAACTCATGCCATTTCTTGGGTCCTACCTGACCATATATCTTAACCAACACATCCATTCCCATAAAAAAATCCATCAAAATGACCTCTCTCCCAATCTAAAATGAATTGCCGAAATGCCCTTGAGTCCTACGCTTGTGGTAACATTCTAAAAAATGACATGCTTACAACTAAACTATGACTACAATAAAGCTACTCTCTGCATTCCTACATGAATGTCATTTTTCTAAAAAAAAATCCTAAATAATTTTCAACTTAAATTTATTCATATTTTGATGTATACTTTAAAAATAAGAGTTTATGATGTGGAAATCAAGTATAGTTATATGCATCTTTACTTTTAATTGCTTTTATAAGTCAATGTTTTCAGAATGTCCCTTAACCTTAAATGAAAATTGGATATTCACTTGGGAGGGAGTAGTATTTAAAGAAGATTTTTCTTGATAGTGTATATGAAGAAGAGAAATGCCAGAGCAATCCAGATTTGACTAAATTGACAGTTGCTCTCCTTTGATTCTTTCTTTGAGTTGTCACGAGCTGCATCACAGTTTAGAGATAATTGTGTGCACAACAATTTTATGTTTCCAGATCACATCTTTGAGCCAAAAGTGTGTCCATTGTTTCTTCTCCTATCTCGTTGACCCAATCAACTATTCTATCCTACCTGAAATGAACTAAATATTTTCAAATGACTGTCACAATGTTTACAAATGCACAGTTCTGCATCTAAGTGTTCTCTTATAGTTTTTATCAACAAAACAAAAAGTTTCTCTTATAGTGTGATGTGTCACAACTGTTACATTGGATCTTTTCCCTAAATTTTATCTCTTAAAGATAACTTGATGGCTTTGCATTCTCAGCCCTTTCTCTTTTTCTTTCTCACACCCTTCCCTCTGTGAGCTTATAGAAATACTCTGCACTTTCTCCTACTTTATTTTCTATTTTGTAAGTGCGGTTGAGGAATATTTGCATTTCCATGAATTACCCATGTTTTCTCTTCCTCTCTAGTCATATTTTTCGTTTTGTGGAGTTCATTTAATTAGGATAGTACATTTTGACAATGTTGTTGCATATTTGCGCTCACATGTAGTCATTCTTATCACTCTTCATTCTTGCAAAGATTCGGTGATCTTCTTTAGACCCACATCCTTAATATTCCTACTATGTGATTGATTAATCTACTAATTTTTGTCATTCATGCAGAAGCATCTTATGTTTTGGTGCCTTAACGTTTTGTAGGTACACCAACTAAAGCAGACCTTATTCACACTGGATAAGAATTATGCCGCCCGAGATGAGAAGGATACATGTATGCTTCTAAGGATCTTTCAATATATGTACTCTTTTTGAATTTTATTGAAACATCGCGATTCATTTAACTTTATTCTGGTTCTTTTATGTGGTTGATGTCTAAGTAATTGCTCAAAGTTTACTACATCATTGTATTCAAAAGAATTTGGATTCAGCCTTTCATTGCAAGTTAATCTCAACAATCCTTGCCAAAACAACCATTAGTGCAAGTCTCATAGGTCCTCCAATTGCATTTCCATCACGCCAAAACTATTTGCATGTCTGCATCTGTGTAAAGATCAACCTCATGAACTTATTGAATGGTAGTCTCCAAATGCACGATGTTAATTGGACCACTCAAAGAAGTTGATCTTGAAAGCAGAAAGCTCCCCCCTCATTTATTTATTTTTTGGGGTGTACGAATCGTGAAACCTTACAAGTCATATACAATCAATTGTCGTTAGAGGAGTTTTTGTCTTTGAATTCAATTTGGTGGGGGGGGGGGCTTAGTAATGTTGTTCACCTGTGATGATTCAGACTCCTACTTATTTAGTACTACCTCTGTTACCTAGTTGAAAGAGTTACATTTTCTATGGATTAAAATCACCTTGCCACATAAAATGTCCCAGCTTGCACTTGCAACGGTATATGTGGACACTGAGGGCGCTCATTACTTCGTGCAAAAAAAAAAAGCGTTGTTGCAACTTCCTTACTTTCCTTAATTTGAGATGGACACTCTCAAGCTTTAACAGAGCAATTTATTGTGACACCTGTTCCAAATATATCCATGTACAAGGGTTAGGATCAAGCTTTAACTATTCGAAACAAACGTGTCATAACACCATCTTAATTTCGTAATTTAATATGATTCTAGTGCAGAATTGAATTAGACTTATTCCTCTTGCATATAATCCTGCAATCAGATAAGAGACGAGTATGAGATCTTTACATGATTAATGGGCTTTAGTTGAGAGGGTACTCTAGATCATAGCTTTCAACATCTAGTTTAAATTTTACGTCATTAAAAAATATATGATACTTATGCAATCAAATCATCAAGTTTTAAGTATAACTAGTTGTTGTTGGAATCAAGGCTAGCTAGGCAATACAAATGCATGATTGTTCATGGTTTAAGTAGAATTTCGTTAAGGTTTGTTTTTGCTAACATATAAAGGGCATCTCATGTTTTGAATACTTAAGAGTATGATGATCATTGAATTGAACTGAAGCAATATTCATGCTTCTTTTGTTTGTCTCTCTTCACCACAAGCCTGATTTATACTCCCTCCACTTTAAATAAGTATCAGGTATTCTTTTTGTGTCGTCTAAAAGAAAATGTGTTGGTTTTGTGTGTGTTCCTTTTCTTGAACCGTCTTTTTACCTTCAATTACTTACTCCTTTCGTTTTGGGTCCACATGGGCAAGATACTATATAGTGAATTCACTTCTCTTAATCTGTGTGCAGAATTAAACATGTCAGTTTCTTGAAGAATTTGGGGCATATCTCTTACCTTTCTTTCTTCCTCTTCCTAGGATGCTGCGTGATTAATTTTTTCCACACACTGCGTGATTGATATTCTTTTTCATGCACAAGCACAAAGACAAACCCAGGCGCCCACATGCTGTATCAGTTTATATTTATAATGGAGTGGCTTTACTTGATAAACACAAGTATCTCCATTAAAGATTGAATCTTTTTGTGACCTTTGTTTGTTATTTCATTGATGGTTCAGTGGTAGATGCTGTCTCAATAATGGGAGAATACTTGATGGATGACCCCTGGTTGAAGCTCCTGTGTGATAAGCTTGGGTATTTGTCTCTAACTCGAAACATGTCCATCTATGAAATATGGGTTAATAGTTATCCCGTTCTCCTAATTGTAATTTCGGAAACCATGCAATGAGAAACTTATTTCCGTATGGTGTTTTGTCAAAGGAATTACCCAGTATAAAACTACATTTGCAGGATAAATTTTCAAGAGGCAGCAGCTCCAGCACCAGTTACTGAAACGCTAACGTCGGCGTTGGGAAATAGTGCTGCGTCTTTTACTCCTGTACAAGAGGTATTAAAAAGCTACTACAATATATGATCTCACAACTGAACAAGTCTGAACATTTAACTCTTCAGGAAGAACCCACTCCTTTACCTCTTTTTCCTTGTCTGCATTCACTTGAGTAAATTCCTTTGCATCCAGCCAATGAAACAGGCTTTAGCACCTACAAGAATAACAAGAAAGCCTTATCCCAAAATGATTTAGGGCCGGCTAACATGAAATGTCGTATGGACTAGTCAATGAGAGGAGGCTCTAGCACCTACTTCCTTATATTACTTGGGCCCTTAATCCATTTGAAGAGTTGCACGTTCTAAAGTCATATTTATAGGGTTGCACGATCTAATATCATATTTATAGGGTGGATGAGTTCCCTTGAGATGTATGTTTATAAAAGCACATGTCCTAATATTCCTTTCTCACATTCGCATATGAGAACGCTTTATTCCAAGAATACAGTTTATCTGATACTCATAATTCTTAGTTTGTCTATACACAATCTATATTTCCATCTCTCCATTTTTTCAGTGTGTGACCTAGACTCACAGTCCCTTGTAAATGGTTCCTTAGGTATACCGGAGGCAATTTGTTTCAAAAACCAATTCTTTTCCTGGCTTTGGTGAACAATTTGAGTCCTTGTCCTTCATGTATAATATTGGAACTCCCCTCACCAAGTTGGAAACACTTTCAGGATCCTTCAGATCTCTTTCAGTAAAGCTATATTTTTACATAAACGTAGTTTCTTTTGGTTGGTGAATAAGTAACTGAACATAATCAAAATCTTGAAGCCCAATACTTGAGGGTTACATAGATGCTTCTTGGAGTAACCACAATTACAAACACTTCCTTTTTTGTATTTAACTTATCCATTCCATAGGGGTAAAGTTTAAATGCGGATGGAAATAGTTTCTTATCTTACAAATAAGACAGTTTTGAACTAAACTACCAGGAATAGGATAGTCATCTCCTTCAGTGGAATGAAAGGAAACTGGTTTTGCCCATTTTTCGCATCAATTCATGGAGCCCACTAAATGAGTAACTAACTAAGCACATTCCCGTAATGGGGGTAGGGGTGGCAACTTCTCTCCAATGGGTATACCCATTAAGATTTCATCATGCATTAAACTATTGTGCATTGTATCATGTACAATAGTTTAAAGCATTATATTTTTAATGGATAACACACATTGGGTAACAGGAACACCCATTTTACAACCCCTAAATGGGGGACCCGATTACTCCCTCTGTACCACAATGATAGTCTTATTTGACTATTCAAACAATCTTACAACCTATTTTCGTTTTCATCACTAACCTTAATGAGATTTACTCCGTACTTATTACTCCGTTACTCTCTCTTCTTCCTTGGTTGGTTCTCATCCTCTCCTTTCTTCCTCGGTTGACAATTTTGGAAGTTCAGTGATTTTAACCTAATAATTTTGGAAATGGGACTATCTTTTCGAGACAAACAAAAATGGCAAATGGGAACATCTTTATGGGAAGGAGGGGGTATATAATTAGGGGATCTGGGTTAATCAAACATTTTGCTTGGGTCAAAGCAACTAATTCTGAACAACTAAGCTCTGACCAGTGTCTGCAACTCATTAATATTGAACTTTTCCGTAGTTGAATAATGATGATTAACGGCTTGGTGTTAATTCAAACAAGTATACACCTGTTTCTTTTCAGTGATTTCAAATTGATGCTCACTTGCTTGTAGACATACAGAGGAGGGAGGGTAGCACCCATTATTTCCTTGTTCTTTCTTGCCCTCGGATTTGGAACTACTAATCCTTAAATTGGAGGAAATGAGATTCTGTACAAGGAGGTTCTATAGTTGTACGATAGGAGTGACAGTCTTAAGCGAACCTTACCTCTAACCAAATTGGGAAAGGTTGTTGTAGGATCACAAACAGAATCAGTACAGAGAGGGAGTAGAAAGAGGAGAATCCACTGGGAGTCTGAGACATCATATAATCAAAAGCTACGGGAAAACTTGAAAACCCATGAAAGTTGTAGCTCAATTTTGGATGAGAGACTATCTAAATAAATAGGATATATGGAAAAGGACTTGCCTCGGGAAATCATAATCTTAATCTTACTGGGCAAATTAGTGCTGGCTGTACATGCCAAAGAAATGCAAGTGCTTTATTTTTTCTCTACTGCTTGACATTTAAGACAGACTTGTTCCGAGTTTGAAGTTATAGTTGTTTTGTTGACCAGGAAAAGAAAGGAAGTGAGAAGAAAGCAACTGGAAACGCAAGGCAAACTAAAAAGGCAAAACCAGGTGACACGAATTCACATAGTATCAAAGACATGTTCAGCAGGGTAACAAGAAGTAGGAAATGACCTCCTCATAGTAAACGTTGTTTCACTTGATATTTCATAAATTCAGATGTTAACAGCCTTGTAAACTCATTTTTCAGATTTTCTTTGTTATAAAGCCAGTGCTCTTATTTGCAAGATTGAATTTAATTGCTGCTTCATGTAACTAACTATTGGAAGGTCCGAATCTTTTATTTACCATACAACAAAACGTGTTGATTCATTCAAGTGCAAAATAGTGATTCCTTCAAGGGGGTTGCAGATTGGAGCAAATTGCTCCAGCAGCCCACTATTCGGAATATAACCGTTTGCCAACCGCCTTGTGTGAAGACTATAAATAGGGGTGATTTTCATGCCCGATCATTTTGGAGGTGTGGTCAGTTGGTTTATTCAAAGTATCTAAGCACTGATTGATTAGGTACCTGATATATAATAGGCTTGAACCAAGAAGACAATAGTAACCAGACAAAGATTTTCTGGTTGTAGGACAACTGCCCCAATCAGCAAAGCAAACTTGTAATTGAAGAGAACCTGAGGAAGGATAAAATATTTGAGCAGCTTAAGAGCTCTTGAATAATGAGGAACTTTTGACTGGGACATGAACTAACTGAGTATGTAGACAACATAACTAATACTCCTATCAGGTCTAGTAATGGACCTACCAACTAGCCTTGTGTAATTATCTACAACCAAGGTATGGTATGGTATGATGTTGTTCAATGGGAACAAGAGAGGCATTTATTTTGGAGTAAGCAGTATCATCATCATCAAGTATATTTTCTTTGATGAAGATAGATTCCTTGGACTGATCTAGCAGTCTGAAAATATTTAAGAGGCCAAACATCTTATGATTGAGTCAGACTCAGAAGTACTAGTGATGTTTATATCATTCACATACACCAATGCCACTGTGAGACAAGTACTAGAAAACAAGGAGTGGTCATTTTGAGACCGAGTAAATCCAAAAGTGAGCAAGGCCATGGAAAATTTAGATAAAATTTGTCTTGGGGCTTACTTTACTTGTTTAAGGTCATAAAGTGACATAACAAGCCTACATACAATTGGTTGAGACTGATCTGTGGAAATTGGTGAATATAAATAGGATTGTAACCATGGGGTTAAGTTATATAGATCTCCTCTTCCAAATTCCCATGTAAAAATGCATTGAAAACATCTATTTGAGGTATAGACCAACCATTGATTAAAGAAATAACAACACAAGCCTAAAAGTTGATATTTTTGCTACAGGAAAAGTCTCAAAGTAATCCTCACCCCTCGTTTGTGTGAAACCTTTGGCCACAAGTCTAGCCTTATATTTATCCAATGTCCAATCCGCCTTGAACTTGAGCTAATATACCCATTTACACCCTATATCCTTTTTATGAGTGCACAAAGGTTGTAAAATCCACGTCTTCTAAGGCCGCAATCTCATCAACCATATCTTTACACCAATTAGGATCCTTGATAGCTTGTTTATAAGAGTCAGGTTCAGGAACGGAGGATATACTACATAGAAAATAAAAATAAGAGGGTGTGAGAGCAGAGTAATCAATAAAGGAAGAAAGAGAGAAAGTTGCACTTACTTGTTGATGTTGTCAGGAATTTCCTCAACAGCAACAACACCGTTGTAGTCCAATGTTGATACCTCCGGCTCCTTCTTCTCGCCTGCACACCAACAAACGTAAACTGATCCGGGGGCTACTCCGGCGTAAGCCCCTCCGGCGTGAGGATAAGTCTCTGTTTTTGACAAAGGAAATCTGAATTGAGGAAGGGTGTTTCGTGTGTGTGGGTGAACGTACCTTGGTAGGGATGACGATCCCTCATATATATACCCCCTTCCCCCGTGCTATGCACATGCCCTTGTCACGTGACTATCTCGTGCGACAGTTAGCTTCTAATTCCACGTGTCATCATTCAATTGGTCAATCACAAGAATAAACTCAAAGCATGTGACGCTTTTTCTCTGACACATGTCACTTTTCCCAATGTCAATCCGTTCCAGTGGGTCCCATTTCGTAGATATTTATATACCGCCCCTTATGTGCCGCGCCCACTAGAATCTATCTCTCGCCAGATACGGTTAACCAAGTATTATGTCGCCTCATCCCATTATCTCGCCGTCTTACATCATTATCTCGCCATGCATCTTACATCATTATCTCGCTTTTACTATCTTAGGCTTACCTGTTTAATGAATATTGCGGGATATCACCGGTCATACTTTCAGCGGGATACATATGGGCTACCTTTATCGTTATCCTCTTCTTGGGCCTTTACTCGCTTTGGGCCCACCTTGATCATTTCTCTCTTATGGACTTGGTACAAGCCCAACCCTTATTTTTGGGCAGCATCAGAAGCCCCTAAGTTTGAGGCGAGATTCATTTATGGTCTCGCCAAAATCTTGATGTTTACTGTCTCAATGCTCAGTGACACATAGTTCCTTCTCCAAGAAGCTCAAAAGTTTGTGATCCCTATCCATACACGCGTCACATTTCTGGCGGGCTTCCAAAATTTAATGTGCCGTCGTTTGGGAACAGTGCCAAATAATGAGAGGGAAAATTTAAATTTTCACCTTAACTGTCATTTCAATCGTTTCATCTTCAATCATGTCTCATATAAATACTTGACTCCCCCCTCCTTTTCACTTTTTACCCTTCTTATTTTCTTAACAGACCTAGCCCAATTTTCCGGCGAACAGTCCTTGTAATTCCGGCGAACCTTTCTACCTTTTTCCAAGATCTTTTCTTGATTCCATCTCTACATTTGATTTTCTGGTGCAATTTCGTCTACTGCTCATTACTTTTAAATTGATTTCGAGACCCATTTTCGTTTCCCAAGAATTCGCTCACTTTCTCCGGTGATTCTTCATCTTCTCCGATCGTTCTTCATCCCTTGTCAGGTAATTTTTCTTCTAAACTCTTCACATTCTTTAAACCCTTAGTCTTTGATTTCTCATTTTTCCCCAACTATTTGAGTTTTGTTGTTATTCCATCTTTCCCCTTGTTTCTTTCAATTTTTCCAAATTCCCAACTATGGCGAGATACAAGAACTGTGCTAGGCAGGTTAAGTATGGTAGATGTCGCGTCACAGGCGGCTTATACAGACGCTTGCGGACTACTTGGGCGAGATTGCCCAAGACCGACATAGTTAGGTTGCTAGTTGAGAATTGGGTGGATCCCGCAGTAATTGACTCTCTTGAAATCCAAGGCCGCTTTTTCCTTCCCCCTTCAGCCCCTATGTCTCACATTTTTACTTCTAATAAAGAACTAGTCCGATTTATAAAAGACAAGTATGATCCCAATTTAAGCGACTCATCTGAATCCCACTGTGTCGCTGACCCTTATTCGAAACGTAGGATGCATTATAAATCTGTCCTTTCTTCTTCTTCTTCCAGTGAACATAGCGAGATGGCTGATGAGGTGACTTCTTTTCCCGCTGCGACATCCAGCAATCCCCCTTCCACTGGGGTACAAAATCTAAGTTTGAATGAAGGTAACCTTTTTATCAATCCCGTTCATGCTGAGGCGGGATCTTCTCTCGCTCCTCATAACTCGGATGCAAGCTCCCTGACACCTAACCCCATCACTTCCTGGCACACTTTGTATAACATCGATCATACCATCTATCGCATTTCTGATTACCAAGGAAGCACCTCTCTTGCCCATCTAAGAGAAATGCGAGATGGCATAGTCATTTTTCCTTCACAACTTAAAGCCGGCCTCAGAATCCCTCTAGACCCTTTTCTTTGTGAAGTCTTATATAAAGCCCAAGCCATGATCACAGAGATTCACCCCAACGCCATAAGGATCATTACTAGTTTTATCACCATCTGTCGCGCCTTGAGGAAGGAACCCACTATCACGGTCTTAGTCAGCTATTCAAAGGATACAAGCAAACCAATAAACTTGATGACGAGACAGAGGAAACTCGCCTTTCTCTTCAGTACCAACGTGGTCCCAAAATTCTTACTCCTTTGCCAGCCAAAGTTCATGAATGGTTGAGCGACCCACTTTTTATTGTTTCTCACGTTGGATGGTCACATCCCGCTGATCTTCACCCCATTAAACCCCAAATAGAAAGTCGCGATGCCTCAGTTGTTGGTGATAACGCTCTTTGTGCTGCCATTCGTGCTCTTGTTGCTATTCCCACTGATTCTCCCGATAATACACCTCAACCTCTCATCTCCTGGAGGGGCATTTTGCGGAATAGGGAACTTCTTGATCAAGTTGGGATTGCGGACAACTTGCCTCTTATCCCGCCGTGAGTTCCGATAGTTCATACTTATTTCGACGGTTGGGAGCGGCATTCAGACAACAAATACGCTCACGAATGTCAATCATGCAAGGGTTCTCGTAGTTGTCCCGCGAAAAATGCTGTTCTTTGTATGTCTCTTCTTTCACCTTCTTTGTATTTCAATTTGGCTTACGCTTGAACAGTTCTAATTTTCAATATTCTTTTTCTTTGTTTTTAGATCATCAAGCAAAATCCATGGAAAGTCGCCAGATTGCCAACCTTGACACTGACAAGAGAAGGAAAAGGGTGGCCAGTGCTAGGGATGCTGCTCTTGCTATTCTTCCTGCTAGGGGTGTTCACGGTCCGGATTGGTCCGAATTTTATCAAAATTTCAAAAAAACAGGACCGGACCAATTGTTCGGTTCTGCCTAAATTCAGGACCAGGACCAGACCATTACATTACAGGACCGGTCACATTGGTCCGGTTCTAATGGTTCGGTCCATGTCCGGTTCCATCAGTTCCACAAGTTACACTGCTATATATTTTTTCTAAAGATAAAACATGCAACAACTATTTTTTTCATGAAACCAAAATATAGGACGATTACATAAACAAAGTTCAAATAAAAATATTCAGACATACAGAAAATTAACTGAAATAGAGGAACAAAAGATAAAAATATAAACATGATTTAGACCCTAATAACTAAATTCAGATGCAAAATTGTAAGAAAATTGAAAATACGAGTAGATTGGAGGTAGAGACTGAGAAAATAACATCAAAATCTCATTAAATCATTACATTTTATTGGAGATTTGAGAGGCAAAATAACAGAGTAATGATGTACTGCAATCTCGCACGAAAAAATAGATCTGTGTCGTAGATTAATTACTTCTGTTACAGCGCGCCGTCGGTAAAGATCGATGGTTGTGCCGTGGTTGGACAGCTGAGTCGAAATCAGGGCGCCGCCATGAAAAATTAATTTGATTTCTAGGGTTGAGAATTGAGATGAGAGAAAGACGAGAGAGAGTGGGATAAAAAACCAAAAAACGGAAATGAAAGAGATACGATAGGGTTAGAATTATTGTAAACTTGTAATGTGGCTGGATGGATAAGGTCACAACAAATTTTTTTTTTGGAAATTAGGAATTTGAAATTATATATATATATATATATATATATATATATATATATATATATATATATATATATATATATATATATATATATATATATATATATATATATATATATATATATATATATATATATATATACATATATATATATATATATATTGTACATAATATATAAATAATCGGTCCGGTCCGGATTCGGTCCAGGACCATATATATTTTTTCAAAAACCAGGACCAACCCAAATAATCGGTTCCATATAAATTTGGGACCAGAACCAAACCAATTCTATTGGATTGGTCCGGTTTTCATTGGTCTGGTCCGGTTCTATCGGTCCGGTCCGATCCGTCGGTTTTTTTGCTCAGCCCTACTTCCTGCCAATCTCCCGCTGCCTATATCTCGCGATGGCACTGATGCGGAAGAGATTGCCCTGGAGAATTCCCAAGGTTCATCCAAGGCCAGAGCCAAACCCACCAATCCTGACAGCCGCTCTAAGCGACAGAAAAGGGTTGCTGCTATTTCAACCAATGTCGCTCCTTCTGCTCAACCAAATATCCCGCCAAGCATCTCTGATGTTCAAGTCCTTACTTCAGCTGAAGGAAGTGTTCCGCCCAACACCATCCCGCCGATCAATGATGCCCTTGTGGAAGAAACTATTGAGATTCCCCCTTCTGGTTCTATTCAAATTAATTCTCCAGCTCCTGCGGATGATGCTGTGGAGCCCATTCAAGATGAAGTTCCTCCTTCATCTCACGAAATGGAGATTTGTGACTTGACTAACATTTCCAACTCGCCTCCAACTCCTCGCGATCCACACATTTCTACTGGTCTTCCCGCTCCCAGCTGGCTTCAAGAAGATTTCGTGAAGCCCACCAACTTTGAAGGGCTTTATGAGCTAAGTAAGGAGACCGCTAAAGTCCCCCGCTTGAAGGGACTTATCAATGAATCTCGCAGCGTGGAGGAGTGTTTTCTAGGAAGCTCCGCTTTGATTCGCGCCAGCGATCCAATCCAGGTGCGACAAGTGACGGACATGGATGTAGACCATGCCGCTTGCCAAGCCGGGATTCATTTTTCATTGGTATGTCGCTCTTCCTTTCCTTGATTATTTGTGACTTTGTTCATTTTTGTTCGTAACTTACACATTGCATTTTCCCTAGCTTGGTGCTTCTGTAATGGGTATAAGCGAGAAAAACACTTGTCTTACCAAAGAAGTGAAGCAGTTAGAGGTTGCCAACCAAATTTTGCGAAAAGACAAAGATACCATTCGCGGCCGTGTCGGAAGGCGGGATGCCACCATTACCGCCTTGGGAGAAGAGCGGGATGCTCTGAAAACAACTTTGACTTCTTCACAGTTCAACCTTCAATCATGTAAAGATGAACTTAACACTGTCAATGAGGATATAGCCAAGCTTAGAAGCGAGAATGAAGCTCTGAAGAAAACTCATGCCGCTGATACTCAATTCTTACAAAGCGAGATTGCCAAATTGCGGGAGGAAGTCACTGGGAAATTCGCTGAGATTACTTCTCTTAAGACCGACGTGGCTAAACTTCAAGATGACCTCCTTGACATTGGCGATCAATCTTCTTTACAGGTCATGCGAGCTGCCGCTGCTGATGCCTCAGAAATTCCCGCTATTACTATTGAGCGTCTCGCTCTGTGGGGATCGGAACCCATCTTCAGTGAGGTTTGTCGCCTCGGGCATCCTATGGTCCCCTACTCCCCTGATGAACTCAAGGACCTTGTAGAGGAAGATGCGCTATTGGGTAAGGCGCCTTTGAATCCCGTTCCTATCCAGGATCCAAATGCTATTGCTTTGTGGAGCGATCAACTTGAACATAAACACAAGCTTTTGGATGACGCGAAGAATCTCGCTCTGGCGGCTTCTGGATCTACCCAACCAGCTCCATCCCCTGCACCTGATGCTTAACTTGTTTCTTTATTAACTTGGTTTCTTTTGGGCAACTTTTGTAACTCGCCAGGATGGCTAAACAATTTACTTCTTTTATTTGGGCTTGTGTGCCTTGATACAATTTCATTCGCGGTCTTTGAGCTTGCCCCTTTAATTTTATGCCTTGCTTTTTTATCATATCTCGTATTTGCTACTTTGTTTTGATAGTTTATCAAAAATCTTTGTTTTGCATAACAGGTACCCCATACTTATACTCCCATCGAAAAAGTGAAGTCGTATTTAGGCGACTTTACTTACAGTGCCTACGCCGCGGCTTATATTGTCACTGATCTTTGTCTTTACTGATTTTGTCCTTGTTTTCTTCATACCCTTTACTTAGAATAAATTCTTTCTTTTGTGCCTCAACATCTTTACATGCCTTAAAGGCGAGATATGCTTTCCTTCCTTGAGCAACATCTTTACATGCCATTCAGGCGAGATGTGCTTTCTTTCCTTGAGCAACATCTTTACATGCTATTCAGGCGAGATGTGCTTCTCTTTCTTTTAACATCTTTACATGCCATTCAGGCGAGATGTGCTTTCTCGTTTATAGTCTCATCTTTACATGCCATAAAGGCGAGATGGACTTTCTTGTTTATAGTTGCAAGGACTTTCTTGTTTATAGTCACGTGGACTTTCTTGTTTATAGTCATATCTTTACATGCCATAAAGGCGAGATAGACTTTCTTGTTTATTGTCACGTGGACTTTCTTGTTTATAGTCGTATCTTTACATGCCATAAAGGCGAGATAGACTTTCTTTTTTATAGTCACGTAGACTTTCTTGTTTATAGTCATATCTGTACATGCCATAAAGGCGAGATAGACTTTTTTTTTATAGTCACGTAGACTTTCTTGTTTATAGTCATATCTTTACATGCCATAAAGGCGAGATAGACTTTCTTTCCCTTGCAATTCCATGCGGCTTACTTTTCCTTTTTCTTATTCTCCACCAATTTGTTTTGATAATTCATCAAAAAACCTTTTACCTTCTTGTCTTTGGCGAGATAACACCATATACTTATACTCCCATCGAAAAAGTGAAGTTGTCTTTAGGCAACTTTACTCCCAGCGACTTACTTTTTCTTCTTTTAGTGACTTACCACATAAACATTATTGTAAAACAAAATATAACGAAAGCAAGACAAATTTGAGTCATAAAATTTCATACTTTCATTTCATTCAAAATTTTCAAGACATGCATAACTTCCATTCATGAGTAAAATCTCCATATAATCATCAGAATCACTATTAAAAAGGTTCTAATAAGAATAATTTTAAATAAACAAATTACCCTTATCTCTTCAATGATAATATCGCTTGAGGTGATCAACACTCCATGCATTTGGGACATCTTTGCCGCCTTCTTCCTTCAAGTGATATGTCCCTTCTCGCACAACTTTAGCAATCTGAAACGGACCCTCCCATTTTGGATCTAACTTTGCAAATCCCACCGTGGCACCCTTAATCTCGCGACTCCTCAGCACCCAATCTCCTACACTGAATGACCTTTTGTTCACCCTTTTGTCGTGCTGTGCCTTCATCCTTTGCTTATAGTTAATCATTCTCAACCTCCCTCTAAGCCTCTTCTCATCACACAAATCTAACTCGCTGCATCTTCTGTCGCCATTCATTACTTCATCATAATAGGTTACCCTATGAGTAGGCAACCCCATCTCTGCAGGAGCCATTGCTTCAGAGCCATAAGTCAATGCAAACGCTGTCTCGCCTGTTGATCCTTTTACCGTCGTCCTGACATACCACAAGGCCGTAGATAACTCTTCCAACCAAGCACATCCCCTTTTCTCTATATTCTTACATAAAATTTCCAGGACTTATTTGTTGGCGGCTTCTACTTGCCCATTACATTGCGGCCTATAAACCACAGACTGCCAGTGTTTGATATTCAAGTTCGAGCAAAAACCATGAAACTTTTTCCTGAATTGCGGCCCATGGTCAGAGATGATAGCTCACGACATTCCATGGCATCAAAGGATCTCTTCAGTTACAAATCTGATTATCTGGTCCTCAGTAGTGGAAGTTAATGCTCTGGCCTCTGTCCACTTTGTGAAATAATCCACAACTACCACAACCATCTGAGCTCCTCCTTTGGCTTTGGGGAAAGGCCCTATGAGATCAATCCCCCACATATCAAAGGGCCAAGCCGCTACAATAGGTGTCTGCTCTGTGGCGGGCTGTCTTGGGATATTGGCATGTCGCTGGCATTGGTCGCATCTCCTCACATACTCCTCCGCATCCTTCTTCAACGTTGGCCAATAATACCCATGAAACATAATTTTATTGGCCAAGGTTCTTGATCCTGGATGACCACCACATACCCCTTCATGTACTTCAAATAAAACCTCATCCACTTTACCTGGCTCCACACACCTCATCAAAGGCCGCGAGAAAGACTTGCGGTATAGAATTCCATCTTGCACGGTAAATCTTGGCGACATTCTTTTAACAATTTTTGCCTTGTCTTCATCTTGGGGCAACTCTTCCTTCTCCAAATAATCCACCATCTCACCAACCTAATCTTTCTCGCTCGATTCAACCTCCATAATTAGCGGCCTATCATACGCTGGCTCCTCCACAAACTCCACCACAATCTTCTTTGGCAATTCCTCTATTTTGTCGCAGGCAGCCTTACTTAACATATCAGCCCGCTCATTTTTCTCTCTATCTATCTGCACTAATTCCCAGTAACTGAAACTTTGCAAAATTTGTCTCGCCATATCACAATACTTGGCCAATGTTGGATTCACCACCCCATATCTACCTTTCACCTGGTTAACTATTAACTGGGAATCAGAGTGGGCTATTACCTCCTTAACCCCAATATCCCGGCATAACTCCAATCCCGCCACCAGTGCTTCATATTCCGCCTGATTATTCGACATATTGAATTTGAACCTCAAAGCCTTCTCATACTTACAATCCTCCTCCGGTGAACTCAATGATATTCCCGCTCCTCCTTTATCTTTGGCGGATGAGCCATCTACATAAAGCTCCCAACATCCCGCTGGCCTTTCTCGCTCTTCTTCAATTTCTGGATCCTGCGACTTGGCTTTTCGCTTCTTAACCCCCGTAGTTTCAATCTCTTCTCTCTCATAAGTGAAAGAGGTTTCAAGTATAAAATCCGCCAACGCCTGCGCCTTAATGGCCTTTCTCGCCTCATACTGTATGTAAAACTCTGTTAACTTAATTGACCACTTTAAGAGCCTTCCCGCTGAATCTGGCTGCTACAAAATCTTTCTCAAAGGTGCATTGGTCAATACCGTGATAGGGTGGGATAGAAAATAGGCTCTCAACTTTCGAGTCGCGATCACCAGGGCATAAGCCAACTTTTTCGCATTGAAATATCGCGCCTCCACTTCACTTAGAGCCTTTGACACGTAATAAACCGGTTTCTGCGTGCCACCCTCTTCCTTTATTAACACTGCCGCCACTGCGAGATCAGAAGCCGCTAGATACACATACAAGTGATCACCTTCTTTAGGACTACACAGGATTGGCGGCTTTCCCAAATACTCTTTCACCTTTTTAAAAGCTTCCTCGCACTTCTCATCCCAAGAGAATTTTTGATCTCCCTTCAGCACTTTGAAAAATGGCAAACACTTTTCCGCCGACCGCGACACAAAATGCCCCAATGCTATCACCCTCCCATTCAACCTTTGAATCTCCTGAATTGTTCTGGGCGACTTCATATCTATTAAAGCTTGAATTTTTTCTGGATTGGCTTCTATGCCGCGGAGGTTTACCAAAAATCCCAAAAACTTTCCCGCTGTCACCCCAAAAGTGCACTTACTGGGATTTAACTTCATTGAATTTTTCCTCAGGTTTTCAAAGGTCTCTGCGAGATCTACTAAATGATCCTCTCCCTTGGTCTTGATCACCATATCATCAATATAGGCTTCAACATTCCTCCCAATCTGCGACTTGAACACCTTATTGACCATCCTCTGATATGTCGCCCCGACATTCTTTAAACCGAAAGGCATCATTTTATAACAAAAATTGCCAATGGGGGTTCTGAATGCTGTCTTGGCTTTGTCCTCCTCAAGCATCTTGATTTGATGGTATCCCGAATAAGCATCAATGAAACTGAAAACTTTGTGCCCAGCAATGGAATCCACCAACCTATCAATTTTAGGCAAAGGATAACAATCCTTAGGACAAGCTGTATTCAGGTCTGTAAAATCAATACACATCCTCCATTTCTTATTTGCCTTTAGCATCATAACAGGGCAAGCCAACCATACAGGATAAGTGATCTCCTCTATTATTCTCGCCTTCAATAATTTCTCTACCTCTCCAATGACAGCCTTCTCCTTTTCCGCAGACAGATATCTAACCTTTTGCTTGAAGGGCTCCACATTTGGGTCGGCATTCAAACAATGCAGAGCGACATTCTCATCTATGCCTCTCATGTCTTCTGGCTTCCAAGCAAACACATCAACACTATCCCGCAAGAATTCGACCAATCTATCCCGCTCTTCCTTATTCAATTGCTTCCCAATTTTGATTTTTTGCTCAGGATATTCATCATTAATAATTACCTCTTCCAACTCTTCTGCGGCCTGAATATCTGGCTCATCTCGCATTTGCAATGTATCCACCACCATCTCAGTCGCCTTCTTCTCCTTAACACACCTCTTGCCATCTTTGTCGCTGCTCTCACCCTTTTTTCTCCCAACAAGTGACAAACCCTCAGGTGTTTCTACCTCGATTTCTTCACATTCCTCACTGTCAGAATCAACTAACTCTTCAATTTGTGGTTCTTTCATTTTAACGAATTCAACCGATCTCGCCCAATCCATCTCTGCTTGCATCACGACCAAAGCCATCAAATTAACTTCAGATTTTTCCTCCAGCGTCTCTATCTCTGCATCCGGCATATCATTCATTTCTCGCAGTACTTCCTCTTCCGCCCTTTCTTTAATAACAATGATTGCCGACTTATTTCTCATGCTTTCTGTTTCCTCCCATTCTTCACACTCCCCTAAGTCGGTAATCATGTTAATTCTCGCATCTCGCATCACCATAGCCGTGGAAAGTGAACTTGTACTCGCCCTTGCTGCAGTTTGTATTTCAATCTTCTTCTGAATCACCTCTTTAACTTCACTCTTCAAGCAACCAATTCCTTTTGGAGTTGGGAATTTAACTCGCTGATGCGGGATAGAAACCACCATTTCAAAAGTTTGCATGAACGGGATACCCACAATGGTGTTGTAAGGCGACACCAAATCAATCACCATGAACTCCACAGTGCGGGTTCTCACTATCTCGCCTTCTCCTATCTCCACGGCCAATGAAATTGTTCCCTTAACCCCCACCGTATGGTTCGTAAATCCCTCCAAAAATCCCTTGTAGGGCACCAGATTGGCCTCAGTATACCTCATCTTTTTGAAAGCTTCATAATATAGAATGTTGCGACTTGCTCCTGAATCCACCAACACTCTATGTAAGATACTATTCCCCAGAGCAATTGAAATTACCACAGGCTGACATCCATGGCTTGGTGTTAAGGCCAATTATTGCCTTGAGAAACTAATTATTCTCTCTTCACTTGGCGGGTAAGGTGGGATATGACATGTATGTGACAGAGACATAATCTGATTACTTAAACAAGTAATACTCGCCAGCTCATGAATCACCAATATCTCATTTCTGTCGCCATTTCCTCCGCGGGCTGCCACGTTCTGTTCAGGCATCACATACTCCTGTAACTCGCCCCTATCAATCTTAGATTGGATCACTTTCTTCAAGTTGTAACAGTCATCAGTATCATGCCCTCTATCTCTATGATAATTACAATACTGATTTAGATCTCTTCTTCCTCTTTCCGTCATCTCAAATGCCGCCGGCAACTCCACAGCTCGCAGAATTTTACTTGGCCTGGTGTTCAATCTCGCAAATCTGATTATTCTCCTTGCCCCGCGACCACCAGCACGGCCTCCACCTCTGCCGCCAGCTTGATTTTCGCGACCTCCCCCTCGCGTCGCATTTTCATCTTTGACAAACTCAATTCTATCTTTAACACTTTTCTTTGAAGTGTTAGATGTCCCTTCCTCAATATCTTCTCCTCCACAATACGCCTTAACCCGCTCATACAATTCACCCAAAGTCGCTGGCAACCTCATTCTCAATTCTCTCTTAAAAGATTCTGATAACAGGCCAGACATATACATCATGATCACGTACTTGGGCTCTATCTCAGAAATTTGGTTAGCAATCATCAAGAACCTGTTGGTATAGGTTACAAGACCCTCTCCTGTCTTCTGCTTAATCCCAATCAATTCTTGTAATACCACTGGCTGAGTCCCCACAGCCCCAAATCTGGCCAAGAACTTCCTTTTGAAATCTTGATATCCCAGGATGGAGTTAGCGGGTTGCTGCATGAACCAATCTAAAGCTTGAAGCTCCAAGGTGCTGGCGAAGGTCTTGCATAGCAACATATCATCTTTAGTCAGTATCGCCATAGTAACTTCAAACCCCGCCACATGAGTCCTAGTTGTAGTTACTCCCGCATATTTGGTCAATGTGGGCAACCGAAATTCGGGAGCGGCTCCGCCTCCTGAATATATTTAGCAAAAGGAGCGACAAAAGAATCTTTCTCGCCATCAATTACATTTCCCTTCTCTAACTCAGCCAACCTTCTCGTCATCTCGGCCAACTGTTTCTTCAACCCATCCTCTTCTCCGAAGCGGCTTATTCCCGCGCACTTTCCCTTTTCAAGTTGTTTAGATCTCTCGCCCCCTCTAGAAGCCCTCACTTCTTGTTCTCCATATCCTTCTTCATTTGAAGCGGTATCATTCTCATCATTTTCACAATAAAAAGACGACATTTGCGAGGTATGTGGCCAATGATACACTTTAACCTTCCGCCCATTTTCCATATACTCCCCAGCTTTCCGCTTTTACGGCCCATCCAATCTTGCCTCTGCTTCTTTCAGTTTCTCAGGCTCTATCTCCTTTTGTCGCTCACAATCATCCAGAACAATTATTCCCTTATCCGCCTCCTTATTCCCTTCCGTCGCAGCCTTCATTAAATCTTGCGAGATAGGAGTAGGTGCCTTCTTCAGAGTCATCAGTCGCTTATTATTCTCCAATAATTGCAGAATTAAACTGTTGTGGGTCTGCAACCTTTCTACTTCAGCATCTATTTCATCCTCCGGCAGTGGCGACATTACGTTTCTATCTCTCCCGTCTCCAGTAACTTGCTCTCTTTCCTCCGGTGTAACCTGCTGCGAGGTGGATGTGTCTTTTGCTCCCACTGTCCCCATTCCTGAGATAGGCGAGATAAGGCCCCTTCCTCCTAACGTCTTCTGAATAACCATACCTTTTTCTGGAGTTGCCATTTCTTACTATCCACGTAATCAAAAGCTATGAACATGAACTTGAAGATATGCAAATCTTATGAAGATTTGCAGATCTAAACCCAGAAACTTGCAAGTATGCTTCAACTAACTCACAATTATCAAGCACCTTATTACCCCAAATCTAAATTCCAAAATTTCACCAATTACCAACCCAGAAACACCAAAACTTTACGTCAACAAAATCAAATGGACATCAACAAAATCCAAATCCCAGAAACACCATACAACAAAATCAAATGAACATCAACAAAACTTTACGCCAACAAAACTTTACGCCAACAAAATTAAATGGATATCAACAAAATCCAAATCCCAGAAACACCTTACAAACAAAATAATCTCCAATCTAAACCAACCAAAAATTTGGAATTACCAAATTTATATCTCACCAATCGAATGATATCAAAACTCCAAACAAATTTAACCTACGAAAAACTTATGAACTGTAACACCCAGAAAATGAACAACAGGAACCACCTCAAATGACCACCCCCAAACCGCCAGATCCGAGAACAGTAACCAAAACGTACCAGTTCATCGCAAAATTTCCAAACGACGAAGAGATTTCAGGTCCCGGCAAAGGAACCAATTGATGTTGCCAGGAATTTCCTCAACAACAACAACACCGTTGTAGTCCAATGTTGATACCTCCGGCTCCTTCTTCTCACCTGCACACCAACAAACGTAAACTGATCCGGGGGCGACTCCGGCGTAAGCCCCTCCGGCGTGAGAATAAGTCTCTGTTTTTGACAAAGGAAATCTGAATTGAGGAAGGGTGTTTCGTGTGTGTGTGGGTGAACGTACCTTGGCAGGGATGACGATCCCTCATATATATACCCCTTCCCCCGTGCTATGCACATGCCCTTGTCACGTGACTATCTCGTGCGACAGTTAGCTTCTAATTCCACGTGTCATCATTCAATTGGTCAATCACAAGAATAAACTCAAAGCATGTGACGCTTTTTCTCTGACACACGTCACTTTTCCCAATGTCAAACCGTTCCAGTGGGTCCCATTTCGTAGATATTTATATACCACCCCTTATGTGCCGCGCCCACTAGAATCCATCTCTCGCCAGATACGGTTAACCAAGTATTATGTCGCCTCATCCCATTATCTCGCCGTCTTACATCATTATCTCGCCATGCATCTTACATCATTATCTCGCTTTTACTATCTTAGGCTTACCTGTTTAATGAATATTGTGGGATATCACCGATCATACTTTCAGCGGGATACATATGGGCTACCTTTATCGTTATCCTCTTCTTGGGCATTTACTCGCTTTGGGCCCACCTTGATTATTTCTCGCTTATGGACTTGGTACAAGCCCAACCCTTATTTTTGGGCAGCATCACTTGTGAACTAGAAGGAGTGGGAAGGGTCACCTTAGAAAGTCAGTATAGTCTGAAAATTCAGAAGGTAAATGCCTAGTTCTGACAGGTCTTGTAGAACTAGGTAATGGAGGAATAGAAGAAGAAGCATCAAGAGTTGGAACTATAGTGGCAATAGGAGTAAAAGTGGGATCAGAAGAAGAAGGAAGAGGAGAAGGAACAAAAACAGTAGACTCATTATAAGAAGGAAGAGAGGCATCAAATGGATTAAGAGAATCATCAAGGCCCTATTTGGTTAGAAGTCTTAACGCATGATAAGCAACATCAGGATTATTAAGGTGGGTTAAGTGAGCGTTTGGTTGCCAATTAGGCATCCGTATAATTAAGCGGGTTTGTTGGGATTAGCCGCTAATCCCCATACTAATTATCCTGGATATGAGGCGTTATTATTAATCCCCTCCATAATCAACGATTGGATTATTACGTTTCTCCCTATCATGCCCCGTTTATTGCTGTTAAATAGACGAAGGGATCAGAAATTTCTTCCATACAAAAATAAAAAGAAGAAACAAACTCATTCCCTGCTTCTCCTCTGCTCAGATGATCATTCCTAAGGTGAGTTCTTCATCTCATTCATCGATTTCTTCTTCTATTGTTTTCTTTCGTATAATGAAAACTTAGGATCTCTCTTTTCTCCTACACCTATTGTGATTTGAATTGCCTTTGGTTGGTTGCAATTAAACTGTGATTTGAATTGCCTTTGATTGAGTGCATACCAATTGTTTGATGAATTGACCATGAGAAGAAGTTAATTGTTAATCTATAATTTTCAATCTTGCTTTCTGTATAACATTACGACAAACACACTGCAACAAGGTTTGCAGGTTAACGAAAATCAGATAGGCGTTCCTCAAGCAGCAATTAGAAAAAGAAAAAGTATATATGAATAAATAAAGAGAAAGATGAAGAATTCTTAAGAGCGTTCCTTACATGTGATAATTTCATTCATTGTATCTACTGGCATAATATTTATATTGTTTTGAGACATGCCAGATTTTTAAAGTGCTTTGTTTTTTTTAAAAGGATGTGAATGCCAAGTGCTCTGTTTCTTGATAACTATAGCACTATTATAAATAATCCTTCATAAGATTTTGACTTCTCCTAAAAGCATTGCTATATAAAAAGAGAGGGCACTGGGTATGATAAGGAAGGGCTGGGTTGATGCAGCTAGAGAAAATGTGTGAAACTACTGTTTTCCTAAAAGCATTGCCATGGTTTGATCAATCTGCAAGTTTTATAACCTATTTTTTTGGTAAAGTAGAGTAGATATTAACTTAGGATGTGGGATAAATTTACAATCTGATTTTGTAGAGTACTGTGGCTTGTGAAAAAACACTTTTACTCTTTGCAACAAGGTTTCTCCAAGTCTCATTCCTGATAGCTTGTTTTGATAGCCAAAGAATTCAAACCAAAAGTTATCTTTGTTTATATAAAATCCAACAAAGCTAGTTGAATTCAGTTTTGAAAATCAGTCAGCTCATCATCACATCCAGTATTCTAAATTGAGTTCAAATCGAATAAATGATACTCTTTCCTCTGTAATTTTAGCTACTATGATCTTCTGTTTTTACCTTTGATATTTTAGCGATAGAATCAACACGAACATGTGCTCGATATATATATATATATATATATATATATATATATATATATATATATATATATATATATATATAGGTAGCTGTTCAAATGAGAACCAAATTTATATGAGAACCATAAGAACCATTAACAGCCATTAGATTAAGATAATTGAGTGGTTTAGATTAGATTGGATATAAGAGGGGAACCGGTGGCATTTTTGAAATTATGCAGAACATCAAGGGAAAAATAGTCATATTATAATGGATGAAACAGAAAGAGACGGAGCATTGGTCGCCGGCGTAGAGATCTCGCTGGTAATGGTTCTTATCTCTAGCTTAAGTGAATTTGCCGAATTAATTACAAATTCTCGTCGAAAATTAATTTTGTTGCTCAATTTTCAATCTCCGGCGTTTGCCTTAAAGCATTTATTGTTATCTGATAGTATTTGTTTGATAGTATTTTCAATGTTGGCTAAGTACACTAGTTATGTATATAGTGTACACTAGCCATTTGGCTTATACTGGACAATGCTTGGCTTGGTCTTGGCCAAGTCCTTGTGTACACTAGCTAGTTAACTAGTGTAAACTAGCTAGTTAAGTAGTATACACTAGCGAGTTAAATAGTGTACACTAGCAACTTAGCTAGTGTACCCAAGTTTATTTTCAATGTGCATTAGCCATGGCTAAGTACAATAGTAATGTATATAGTGTACACTAGCTAGTTAACTCGTGCACACTAGCCATATGGCTTATACTGGACAATACCTTGACTTGGTCTTGGCCAAGTCCTTGTGTACACTAGCTAATTAACTAGTGTACACTAGCTAGTTAAGTAATGTACACTAGCAACTTAGCTAGTGTACCCAAGTTTAATTTCAATGTTCATCAGCAATGGCTAAGTACACTAGCTATGTATATAGTGTATACTAGCTAGTTAACTCGTGTACACTAGCTAGATGGCTTATACTGGACATTGCCTTGGATTGGTCTTGGCCAAGTCCTTGTGTACACTAGCTAATTAACTAGTGTACACTAGCTACTTAAGTAATGTACACTAGCAACTTAGCTAGTGTACCCAAGTTTAATTTCAATGTTCATCAGCCATGGCTAAGTACACTAGCTATGTATATAGTGTACACTAGCTAGTTAACTCGTGTACACTAGCCAGATGGCTTATACTGGACATTGCCTTGACTTAGTCTTGGCCAAGTCCTTGTGTACACTAGCTAATTAACTAGTGTACACTAGCTAGTTAAGTAATGTACACTAGCAACTTAGCTAGTGTACCCAAGTTTAATTTCAATGTGCATCAGCCATGGCCATGTTTAATTTCAATGTGCATTAGCCATTGAAGATGATATTTGAAGAAATGGTAGCCGGAAATTGATTGATTGTAGTCGTGGTGGTTAATTTTCACCGAAAAATAAGAGATTGTGTAGACGGAGAAAGAAATTACGGTCTTAATCATCACCAGAGAATTTTAGGGTTTTATCGTCGTCGGAGAAAGTAGAAATTGTGTGTGTGTTTTGTGGTGTTTGTGTGTGTGACGGTTGAGAAGGAGGGTTAATTTCAAAAATGTCACCGGTTTTTCAAAATTCTGACTTAATCTTAAGCATTGATTTTATTTTAATCCAATGACTGTTAGTGGTTCTTATGGTTCTCATATAAATTTGCTTCTCATTATAATAGGACCCTATATATATATATATATATATATATATATATATATATATATATATATATATATATATATATATATATATATATATATATATATATATATATATATATATATATATATATTACTTTTATTTTCTATATTGAATATTTATCAATAGTTTATGTGTTATATAGAAATGGATTCACCTACGAATGAGGAGGAGATAGCAATTTTTATTGCAATGCATGCTATTTACGTCACTATGCAAACATTGTACAACATGATGACAGTTGCAGTCACCTACATGATTGAAAATGGATATTTGAAGGATAATGTTTCGTATAGTATAATTGATAAGATTCCCAAGCAAATTGAGGAGCTCGATAGGATGCTTAAAGAATGTGACACATCATGCATCAACAACTTGCGAATGGATAGGCACACGTTCACTGTCCTCTGTGATTTGGTTAGAAAACGTAAGAGGGTGAATGAAGAAATTGCAAAGGAAATGAACAAGAATCTGGAACAATGTTCATCAGCAATGAGTCAAGTTGCAACCCATTTAGGAGATATGGTATCTAAAATGGGTCATGAGAAGGATTCGATCCATAAGCGGGAGGAACTTGACAAAATGATTAAGCCTTTGGGGTTGCCTCTTATGAATCGGGTGCAAGTTGCTGGATTATTGTCTTTGAAGCCTCAAATCCTTGATTATTTTTGTGGTTTGGAAGATGATGAGGCACGTCTCGAAATGGTGGATGCAATTCTTGATGGTACTTTTGGATAAATTCATCTTAGCTTCTCGTCCCAATTAGTTGGGTGCCTTCTTGAATTATTAAGTATTTTTTATGATTGTTGAAACTTATCAATTTTTTATATTTTAGCTTTGGATTTTTGGATTTAGTGCCTTCTTGAATTATTAAGTATTTTTTTATGATTGTTGAAACTTATCAATTTTTTATATTTTAGCTTTGGATTTTTGGATTTAATTTTGAACTTCAATATGATTTATTTTTGCAACATGAATATTTATGTTAAGTTATGGCCATAATAAATTAGGGGTATTTTTGGAAAATAAAAAATAATACTGTATAAATTATTTCTTACCAAACATTAGATTACTTTAATGTGGGATTAAAGTTTTTTAATCCTGATTGTACCAAACGCAAGATTACTCCAAAGCTAAGGATTATTAGTACCAAGGATTATTAATGAGGGCATTAATAATCCCCTCATTAATAATACTGCTAAGCAGATGAAGTATTGACAAACATTGGACTAAGGCTATTAGAAGCAAAATATTGGGATGTTTTGAAGGGAAATTGATTTTCATAGAAGATTACATCTCTGCTATAGAAAGTTTGATGAGAATCTAGGTCCTAAACCTTCTAAGCCTTTTTGCCAAATTAATAGCCTAGAAACACACACTTCCTAGCTCTTGAAGAAAATCGAATATAAAATAGTCAAAATGCAAAAAAACAAGAAATACAAAAATTACTCAAACTATTCGGGTTGTGTGGAATAGATAACCAAACCATTTTTGTTGTAAAAAGGCACCCATCTATATTCTTATTGCATCAAAGCTACCTTAGGCTATCGTATCGATTTTTTTCAGTTAAATAGACATGTGTAATGCACATGACTAAATTTTCCAGGGTAAATAAGCAAATCTTGAATTTAAAATATATACCATCTAATATAAACTTAAACACATCTTGTTTCATATCTCTCCACTGCACATTTGCTCTCCCCTTATTACCCCAAACCCATATCTACAACGTTGCCCAATCTCCACCATCTCCTTCATCATTATCGCCCCACCACCCCACTATCTCCTCTAGCAACACCATTCTCTTCCCCCATCCATTCATCCCAAACCTCCCCCCATTGCCTCCATGAATTTCGTCAAACAAGTTGTTAGTTCCAAAGGAGGAAACAAGGATATAAAAACAGCTAAAAGGGGAAGGGTAAATAGATGTCTTAAAATATTTCAACCTTTTTTGTAAAATGCAACCCTTGCACGCATAAGTCAAATTGCAGCCCAGTGAAAACATGCCGTGTGAACTATGAAATGCACAACATAAGTTATGAGGTATTAAAATGAGTTTTCAAAATGAGGTTGACTAAAGTGCATGGTGCAAAATGAGTATTATTACAAGTTCAACCAAAACACAAATAACACCAAAATTGAAAACCTATACAGTTAAACACAAATGCAAATTAGAGTTATTAAGAACTTCAAAGGAAAATTGTGGAAAATAAGAACACAAGATTTGGAGAGGATCAATTGTGAAATATCTACGTTCTCTACCAAGATGGTTAGTCTTGAATTTCTTAGCTACTAGATTTTTATTAGATATTGAGGAGCTTTTACAAGATTTTGAATCAAAACTCAAATTTTTCCATCTATTTTTAAACTAAATTCTAGACATAAACCAATATTTCTCAAGTAATTAATCTAGTGTGTGTGTGTGCGCTCAAGATTCAGGGGCTCTTTAGATCAATGAGAATTAATACCACATTGAATCTAATGTGGTTATAAGGCTTTAAGGATTTGGGCTTGAATATGAAACTATGATGGTTTGAAGACGAAGATTCAAATATTTCTGAATATGTGATAACAAGCTTCAAAATCATCATAAGTGAGTTGCTGGAGTGGTTCAATAGTGCAAAGGTTCATCACTAGGAGCTTCTCCAGAATGGGGCGCGTCAGGAGTTGTAACATCGAATTTACCTTTAAAATGTTTAGCATACCAAACAAAAATATCTTTATCAGCTTTAACATAGAATTTACCTTTATTTTCTCTTCCGTTGAAGAGGATAAAACTCTTACAACCAAAGATCTTGAAGAAAGCAATGTTGGGAGCTCTTCCTCTACGAAGCTCATATGGAGTTTTGTTGCAGGTTTTGCTGACGAGGGAACGATTTTGAGTAAAACATACAGTGTTGAAAGTTTTAGCAAGAAAGAGTTTCAACCCAAAAGTATTGAGGAAGTCTTGATTCAACTATCATCATTTTTCCAGCCTCAATTAAGGTGTTCTATTCTCTCTTTCCACAACACCATTTTGTTGAGAAACCCCAGCAGTTGAAAAGTTATGATCTATTACGTGATCATCACATTATCAAACAACACAGTTATTCTTGAACTCAGTTCCACTATCTGATCATACGCTACGATGTCGTCTTCTTTTGTGTTTGGAGCTGTCTAAAAAGAACAGTCAAGATATAATAGTCATCTTTCGAAATCATCATTTCTACCCAGATATATCTTGAGTAGTCATCTACCATAACTAAAGTATATTTGTTTCCTTCAATGCTTGCGGAGGTGACCGGTCCAAATAGATCTATGTGAAGGAGTTGTAAACATCTTGAAGTTGAGGGAGCGGTATTATTGGGGAAAGAAGCTTTATGTTGTTTACCAAGTTGGCATGCAGTGCACTTCTTGTCATGATTATCAGCTACCTTGAATTTCATTCGACTTAAGCACATGTTTTTTTTTTGGCAAAAGGAGACGGTACTCCCTAGATTTTATTAATAACGAAAAATAAAATTACAAACATGGTGGGGGACATGACAACCTTAACCACCAGAAAAAACCTAGGGGAAGTTCTTACACAACCTGTAAGATCCTCAACAAAAGGGGGGGGGATCTAAAAACAAAAGAAAATACATCAATAAAAATTAAAAAAAACCTACTGCCTAATATTAGGGTACGAAATCCGATTAAAGTAGAGAAGACTCTGGCACGGCTTGGGGCAAGACTCCAAAGAACGAAACTAAAAATTCGCTTGCTCAGAAGCTGAGATATTAGCAAGAAAATCTGCCACTTTATTACCTTCTCTGTAAACATGAGTTACCTTTATAGACACCTCCTCCATGGATCTGAAAATGGCTTGAACGAAGTACCAAATCTCCCAAGGAATATTGTATTTTCGAAGTAAAATAAGTGACAAAACTTTGGAATCTACCTCGAGCCAAAGCGAATTATAACCCATTAATTTAGCTTGAGTAATCCCATAAAGAGCAGCCCTAGCTTCAGCAACCATGTTAGTAGCATTACCATAAAATTGACAAAAAGCAAAAATAAAAGACCCATCATGCTTACGCAAAATACCACCACCCGAAGCAATGCTCGGATTTCCGCGAGAAGCTCCATCCGTATTAATTTTCACTTGCCCCACAGAAGGAGGAATCCAAGACACAAGCTTGACACGAGAAATAGACGGAGCAGCCATAATAATATTAAAAAATAAAGCAATATTTACCTCCGAAGGAAGAACAGGAAAGGATAACTTATGAGTCTGAAGAATATCACTGATTTGAAACTGAATATTATTACGGACCTTTTCCCAACTAGGAGTTCCCTCATCAAACCGGCATTTGTTTCTGTGCTTCCAAAGCTCCCAACAGATAAAACTCGGAAGAATATCTTCCAACCATAAAACAACCCGACTAAGCTTCGAATTTTTACAAGCATGCCAAGCAATCATCCTTTGCATGATAGTAGAACCCGAAATTTGGAAACCAATCAAATTCCCAAAGAAATACCACACATTAAATGCAATATCACCATGTAAAAGAATGTACTACAAAGTTTCAAGAGAAGGGTTAGCACAACAATGACAAAGAGAAACAATAGAGATACCTTTTCGAGATATGTTGTCATCGGTAGGGAGAGCAGCCTTAAGACATTTCCACATGAAGATCGACACCTTAAGAGGAATATACTTGTGCCAACACCAAGCAAAAACACTACTCTGAGTACGGGACACTCTGCATTCCCTCCAAGCTGAAGAAATAGAAAATATGCTCGAAGAAGAAGGAGACCAAAACGGCTGATCACGATCTCCCTCAAGCCGAATACCATAGGATTGAAGCTCCAACAAACATTGCTGCCCAAAAGTATCTCGATTATAGTCTTCCATTAAAACACCATCCTCAAATAACGAAAATATCTGATCATGACGATTATCAAGGAGAAGAATATCATGAGGAAGCCACTTTTCTTGAACATAAATATCACCACAACCCACACCCCAAACAATACGACTCTCCACCAAATCCTTAGCAGCAACCATACGCTTCCAAATGTGAGAGCAACCAAATCTAGAGATGGCATCCATAGGATGAGTATCACGACAATATTTGGCAGCAAGAAACTGTGCCCAAAGAGAGTTAGACGTACGAAATCTCCACCAAAGCTTCATAGAGAATGCAACCGCCATCTACTCAAATTTACGAAGGCCTAAACCCCCTTCTTCAATAGGCCAGAAAAAATCATTTCGAGAACCCCAATGACATTTTTTCCCTATCAGTGCTACTCCAAAAGAAATTAGCAATAAGACGATTCATGGCATTAACAACACCCTTCGAAGGATCAAGTAAAGAAATATAGTCAATGGGGATAGCTTGGAGACAAGATTTGATCAAAACAAGCTTAGCACCAGCCGAGAGTAATTTACCTTGCCACGAATCAAGCTTATCTCGAAGCTTCTGCATAACTGGATCAAACAAGGATTGCACCTTTCTGCCAATATAAAGAGGACACCCCAAATAAACAATAGGCAAATTCTTCTTCTGAAACCCCGTAATAAGAGATATAGAATTATCATGCTCAGCCACATACCGCACAGTCAGAAAGCAAGACTTAGAGATGCTAATGAGCTTCCCCGAAAAATGTTGATAAGGCGCCAATACTTCCGTTACAGAAGATAATAATATCATTAGCATAGGACAGATGAGAAATGATAGGAACATTAAGATTACTCGTTTGAAATGCCACATGAGGATGAAGAAGATGGAGATTATTAAGACCCCGACTTAAAACTTCAGCAACAATAATAAAAAGGCTAGGAGATATAGGATCCCCTTGACGAAGACCACGAGTAGAAACAAAATAGCCATTCGCAGTACCATTAATAAGGACCGAGAACCAACAATAATTCACGCATCTAAAGATCATGTCCAGCCATTCTTTCGTAAAGCCAAATCTCCTCATCACCTTAATCAAAGAAAACCAAGAAAGTCTATCATACGCCTTATCCATATCAAGCTTTAACGCAACATTAGTCCTATACACCTTCCTCTTAAGCGACTGAAAGAGCTCTTGGTTAAGCAAAACATTTTCATGAATAAGACGACCCTTCACAAAGCCACTTTGCTGCGGAGAGATAATACGAGGAAGCACATTTTGCATCCGAGAGCAAAGAAGTTTGGTAATGATTTTATTAGAAAAATTACACAAACTAATAGGCCGAAGCTGCGAGAAAGAAGTAGGGGCTGCCACCTTAGGAATAGTAACAATAAGCGTACTGGTCCAACTCCGAGGAAGAAGAAACCCTTAGAAGAACTCAAGGACAGCATTAAAAAGATCCATGCATATAATATCCCAACATTTATGATAAAACTCACCCGTAAAGCCATCTGGACCAGCAGCACTAGTCCCACTCATACTAAGGACAATGTCGTGAAGCTCTTTAAGCGTAGGGGGAGCAATAAGCATCTTATTATCCTCATTAGAAACCAACCGAGGAATCACATTCAGCAACTCATCTGAGGGATCCACATTTTCATTAGGATTGCCATTAAGTTGGTCTGAATAGAATCTAATAGCCTCCTCTTGAATCCGAGTATGATCAACAATCCAATTCCCGTCACTATCTCAGATTTTATGAATGTGTAATTTCTGTCTTTTTTTTTTCACGTAAGCATGAAAGAACCGAGTATTATTGTCCCCATCTTTAACCCAAGCTAAATTAGCTTTTTGCATCCAGAATTCCTCTTCAATCTTAGGACGATAGGAAAGATTAGCTTGAGCAAGATGAAGGGCAGCCCTATTTTCATCGCTTGGGTCTTGCTCAAATAAAATCTCTTTACCACAATTTTCTGAAATGAAATGGCAATGAAATCCTTTGTCGCATAATTGAGATATGGATAGCAGATTATGCTTGAGACATTCGACAAGAGCTACTCATTCTATAGAAATTTTTCCATTTATGCTTTTTTCATATCCAACAATATTACCTTTATTATTATCACCAAACATAATCGAGGGACCTCTCCTTCATTGAAATCTTTTAGCAAGTTGATAAATCTAGGCATGTGTCTAGAACATCCACTATCAAGATACCATTCGTATGATTTTGCCTTTGAAGATCAAGTCATGAAGCATAGAACTGATAAGTGCCTATTTTGTAGGTACTTATAGCCATCTTAGTTGCACTATTTAGCTTAATTTTTGATCAATATTAGTTTATTATATATTACTATTTGCGGATATTATTCTTGGGTGGTGTTTTTGGTTGAAACAGGTGTTTTAGAGATTTTTTTGGCCTGGATTTATGCTAACGGACACCATTCGACGTAGAGGGACAAATGAGAAGCATTTTTTTGAAGAAAAGGACAACACGACCATGCAGATTAAACAACACAACCGTGTTAAGTACTTTTTTTGAAGTGCACGACCGTGCAAAACTAAGAGCACGACCGTGCAAAGAGAAAAAGTGTCAGCAGCCAGAAGTGTCTTTTGGAGGAATCATTTTGAACAATCTTGACTTTTTGGCTTGTATGCCTATAAATAGACATGTAAGATCAAATTTATAAATCCAGAATTTGTTGTAAAGATAATAATCTAATACATTTTGTAATCTATAAAAACCATTATTTCCAGATTTATGAAAATCGTTGAGTGTTGTTAAGCATTTTTTGGAGATTGAAGAAATAAAGCTTTTTAAGGTTTACTTCTGCCATTGTTTCTCTTTCAATTATCTTAATAAGTATCTCTCTCTCTCTTCCCCATTATTTTATGTCTTATTCATATTTCATTATCATGATAATCGTTATGACTTGTGAGTAATCCTACAAATTCTTGGTGTTGCAAACTCGGTATCATATGCTCATCTTATTAAATCATATTTCTTTTCCTCCTTTCGTATCTTAATCAATTTTCTTCATATCATATTTAACGCTTACAAATGGGAGACGTCCCCATTTGTATGATTCCAGTTAATAAATAGAAGTACTTAACCGTGAATCTTGATTAACGGAACCGTACGAATTAAACTAGGCACTATTAATCACGAGAGTAGATTAATTGCCCAGGGATGATCCTTAATTGGAAAATACGTGGATTTTTATAAACTTAATAGGTTTTTACTAATGAACGAAACCATCGAGAGAAAGGCCGTGTTATTATAAAATACGTGTGCTGGGCCTTGATCGTGAGAAAATAGCACAAATTAGCTTATCATCCTTGATTATGACATGATCATTTTCTATAAAAACATGTTTTTTTTTGATGAATGCATGGTTGCTTGAGTCCCAATCTCGGGAATACTATCATCATAGATAATTTACTCTAAGTTAGAATAATCTTTCCCTTGTTCTAGATATTCATCAACAATATTATTTACCCTTCCAATAATGTTTTATTCATAATTCTTAATTAAAAGCAATTATTAGTTTGTAGTAAACATTGTCCTCGTGGGATCGATCCGCATTTGCATATTTTATATTACAACCACACCGTTCACTTGCGGAATAAAATAAGTCGTTAAGTCAAGGCTTAACAAGAACCTGTTCAAAAGAACCACGTGGGAAGACCTGTTCAAAACTGATGTTACTAAACAAAAGAAGAGTACAAACATATGAGAGCACGTGGGTACAAGAGATTGAAGCTAGGACTTGGGCTCAAAGAAATGCGGTTGCTATTTTTAAGGAATTGACCATTTCTTTAGCTCCACTTGATCAATAACTCATCCTCCTTATCCGAATCAGTTCCAAGTTGTTACTAAGAGTAGCATACAAGTATTTGAAGGCTATAAATAGGCAAGTGTGTAGACAAGAGCAAGATTTCGAGCAACACACACACAACTTGCACAAGAAAAGATCATCTACTTCTCGGCTCTTTTAGATTCTTCTTCCCACAAATTATTTTCCACCTTCAACGTATTTGGACTTGATTGTGTCGTGGCTAGGATAGAATTTCGTATTTGATCTTAGTTCCTAGTTCTTCATGGTTATATAGATAGGGAACATTTCGGTCTTGTAATCATATTATTGTGAATAGAAGATCTTGTCTAAGCGGCACCCTCAAGTTATATAATTATATAACTTGAGAAAAAATATTTCTTGTGTTTATTTCCGCTGCAAAACTATTTTTAATCTCTATCGTGTGTGTTATCCTAAGTGTTATCAGTTGTGTGTACAACCTTTTTGATAAAACTTGTGAACATGCCATTGTAATTTCAATTGGTATCAGAGCAGGTCACTTGACATACTAAGTTCTTGATCCAGCTAATCCTAACCAAAAGAGACTTCCTGTTCTTGATGGGTCAAATTATACTTATTGGAAGATCCGTCTTCGCTCGTATATCAAATCAATTGATCTTCGGGCTTGGAGATCTGTTATCAACGGGTATTATCTTCCAATGTTCCCCCGGATGAGGATGATGATGTTCAAATCAAACCTGAATCTGAGTGAACCAATGAAGAAAATAGCCTAGATAGTTTCAATGAAAAGGCACTTAATGCCATTTATGAATGGGTAGACATTCATATTTTTAAAATCATTCAAAACACTCCCACGGCTAAGAAAGCTTGGGATATTTTGCAAATATTTTGTGAAGGTGATGGTAGTGTGTGTGAAACTAAGCTTAGAAGGCTCGCTAGTAAATTTGAAAGATTAAGGATGGGTGAAGATGAAAATATTTCTTCATACTTTGAAAAATTGTTTGACCTTGCAAATGAATGTCAAGTTTTGGGTGAACCTGTAGACACCCCATTCTGAACCTATCATGGCATAGTTAAACCACTCTAAGTTTTTTCCTTTGATTTTAGAGTAGAAATCCACCATTTCGTCATGTTTAGTTAAGTTTTGACTAACGGGCGTTAGTTTGGACTGAACTGCATACGAGATAATAAGGGGAGGACTAATATGTCCTTTATGAAGCCTTGTCCCGCACAAGACATGGCGTGTCTCGTGCGAGAATAACCTTCTGCAGGAGGGAAAATCACTTCCCTTGTCAATTTCGACCTCTTTTCTTGATAACTCTTATCCAATTCGGGTCTCTACTGATCTTAGAGTTCTGGAGCCTTCCTTGGGAGGAATCCCAATCCACTTGAGTCTCCTAATCCTGGTGACCAAGTAATTCAACCCCTATAAATACTTGATGACTTTCAGTATTTCAGATGGCGGTCAGACTCCCGATAATTTGTTGGTTTCTCTCCTTGAAAGATTCCTGCAAACCACTCATAAACAACTCCCAAATTCGTCCATCAACCTTATTGATCGACGAACGTCAAGGTTCGAGCCTAGAATCAAGGCAAAACTCTGTCCGAATCACCTCTAGACCTAAAGGTAATCTTCCTTTTTTCCTTTTTATTCTAATTGATTATTAGAGTGGTATAAATACATTGAATCTAGGATCGGCCTAGAGCCTCTTCAAATCATGGAGATGGTCTCGAAGAAATCGATCCTATATTCCATTTAATCTAATTTAATGGATGTTTTCTTCATTTTCTTTTTAAAAAGATTTATTTATTGAAAATCCCCCTTAAGCAAGACCGATCTTCGAATTGGGTGGATGCGGTGCTCCTTGACCTTTCAAATCCAACACTTAATCAAAAGGAGGAGGAAAATTACGCAATCGCTACAGTTTGGCGACTCTGCTGGGGATTTATTTAAAATTAAAGTGACTTAGACTTGGGTCAATTAAGGGGGATTTTCAAAAAAAAAATCATTTTCCTATTTAGTTTTAGGCTAGTCCTGCATGAGAATACCCTTTGTCTCGCGCGAGACAAAGCCTCTGTAAATCGTTTGTTTTCTGGTTTTCCTTGTTCGTTTTGAGATCCGAGATAAGATTAGAACATGCAAGGGGGATTCCAGATTACAATATTTGTAGAGTTCTTTCATCTCAATGCCTCCCTTAAGATGTAGGACTCGAAATTGTGCTTTATTTTATTTAAGTAGTAATTCTTATTTAAATTGCGTGTGATTGGTTTTTTGATTAAAGATCGGTCCATGGAGGATTCGGGAGTTGTAAATTGAAATTAATTTATTTGATTTGTTCTCTCTCTCTCTCCTTTATGTGGAACTACGACTGCCTGAGTCTTCCTAATTTGGGAGAAACGTAGACAACCACTTGGTGCGGCCATTATCTGTTTTTCTTTTGTTAAAAAAAAAAACTCTCTATTTTTTTCTCTATACCTAGATTGACTCTCACACACGCGCACTCATGATATAACTGTCATTGCACTACATACCCTAATAAACACGGGACCCACACCAAGGACGGATGACGGTAATCACCTAATCGCCGGTCTCTCCGAAGTTGGATCATCCCACCTCGCGTCTTCAATCCATCTAGATTGTCATATCGTGAGGAGCCTAGCCTTCAGCCCTGCATAGCCTCATGCATCATGTAGATTATTTTTCTAAGAACACTCCTTGATCGGTCGGTTTAGACTCGGTGATCTTTCTATGACTTTGACCAAAATAAAGCTAATGTAAAATTGACCATCAAGAAGGATTCGGAAAAGTCCCTTCGGAAAAAGAAAAGTCCCTTTGGAATAACCCTTTCGGAATTGTCCCTTTAAAAAAAAATCTTCATGTCAATTTTACATGGCTTATTTTACAAAGAACGGATTGATTACTAAGTCATTAGGTTTGGGTAAAGACCTTAGAAACCCCTCAAAACGGATTGTCCGTTCCGACCAAAATTTAGGGTTAATAAAAATTGTCTTCCAGCGTAATTGTCTCGCGCGAGACTATCTGTTCCACGTGGGACAAAGCTTCTGTTTGTTGTGCTGAGCCTGAAACCTTTAAGCCTTCTTCCGATCAGTTGGGGTTAGGGATTCCCATCTGGTTCAAACCGCCGGTTCCGAACCGGCGGTTCACGGTTCCTCCATGCATTGAACCAAAACCGGCCGGGTTTAGTCACGGTTCCGGTCCCGGTTCGAACCGACCGTACGGTTCCGATTTTAAAGCGGCAATTTCCAAAAAAAAAAAAAATTGGTTTGGGCGGTCGCCCAAGATGGGCCGAAGGATGTGGGCGGTCGCCCATGTGTCCAGTCCTTAAAAAAAAACATAACTTGGTTTGGGCGGCCGCCCAAGATGGGCCGAATGACTTGGGCGGTCGCCCAAGTGTCCAGTCTTTCAAAAAAAAAAACAGTTAAATTCTTAACAATTTCTGTTAAGTTTTATAAAAAAATTGATTTTTTGCAAAAAAGTCATATAAAAACTTAACTTTTTTTAAAATAAACGAAAGTATATAAAAGAAAAAGGGACGGTACCCTTAAATTTTATTAATTAAAATAAAATTACAAATGAGGGGGACAACCAACCTTACCCTTTTATAAATAAGGGGGGACATTTAGGAGCCTTTACCTCAACCTAACTATTACAATTAAATAAAAATAAACCTAATCTAAAATCTAATCTATAAAATTACAATTAACCTAATCTAAAGTTTAAAGAGCGGCGTAGTTCATTCGGCTTCGCTCCCCGATGTATCTTCATCAAAGGCCTCCTCCTCCTTGGAACTACTTCTTTTATCTTGAAGTCGTAGTTCGGCTCTATGCCACTCGCCGAGCACCATTTGATATTCTAAATTATATGGAGACAACCTTGACCTTCGATCAGAGAAGACATTTCCTCCTACACTAAATACATTTTCTACAACGACGGTTGAGGCGGGAGCGGTTAGGATCTCCTTTGCTATCAATGATAGAATAGGATAGTTGTTTGCCCTTCGTGCCCACCACTTTGCAATATCAAAATTTTCTATAGGCTCAAAAGAAGTGGTTAAATAATTTTCAAGTTCAACATAAGTGGAGCCACCTCGTTGACGTTTTTGAGTTCTAGAACTAATTAAATTATCTATAAAGTTAAAGGGATCGCTATCTTCGTGAGAACTACCACCTACATTTTCACAAATAGGATAAACAATATTACCAAAAAGATCATAATATTCTCTATAAAGTGCATATACAATATTTTTAGTCTCAGTTACAACATCTTTTGCCTTTGGGATAGGTCTATCTAAAAACAAATCAAAGCCGGTGGGAAATAGATTCTTATAATAATAATAATCAAGTATTGTAAGTACGCCAATCCAATTCGCAACCTTTTTTAGATGCATTTTAATGTAATAAAATTGCATTAAGGGGCGTTTTGGTAAATTCCCGGCCGATCCCGAGACTTCCGAAAACGTTTCATGAGTTTCCCGCGAAGGAAGTACCTTTTGGTACAATATTCATGCCAAAGGACCTCTTGGGAATAAAACCTGTTGGACCTTTTGGGTATTTTCCTGGAATGTTCCAGAAACTGGTTTTGGCGCCAAAAGCGGTTGGACCACCTTGTGTCATGCGACAGCTTGAGGCATGGAAAGTGGACGCGTAAGGTCGTGCGACACACTGAGGTCACCAACTGAGGCCTATAAATAAGACCCTCCCCCTCTCAGAAAAAGGATCCCAACTGGAGGCTACTGTTACTCTGCAGAATTTGCACCGTAACGAAACTCCCAAACACAACCCTCTCTCTCTCCTACCTTCAACCTACCCAATTCCTTCCCATCCAAACCCCTTTCTCAAGCCATAGCACTTGGACCCCTTGCATCAATCCTTCCAGATCAGAAGTGACGAATTGAAGGGTTCTGTATCTGACTAGATACAGGATTCGTGAAAGCATCAAGGGTAACGATTCTCCAACCTTCCTCTTCTCTCTCTCTCTTGCTTAATTTCTCATAATTCTAGCATTTACTTCTGTTTGGATTCAGTAATCAGATCCTAGCTATCTGGATTACTGAATCCCAATCGCAATCTCTCTATTTAATTTGAATAATTCGTGCAATTGAGCTTCTATTGTTGAATATTTGATTGAACTTGGTGTTTGAACCCCAAGGGGGTGTGGATCTACCCATATCCACACTCCCGGGGTCAATTTGGTGTTGTTTCTGTGTTTCGTTCGTAATTTAGTTAATCAATTAGATCTGTATAGATTTCTGTTGATTCTGTGTTCATCCTGTTAAGTTTCTGCAGATGGCTTATGTATGTCACGCGACACCTTCGTCTCCAAGTGATCCTGTGTCACGCGACATATATGGTCACTGGTGCGACGTGTCATGCGACATACATGACCTATCTGCAGAGACCTCTTTCCTTTGTAATCTGTTTTAGATCATTTGTATCAGGGATGTGGCCTCCCTAAATAATGGGCTCACAATCTGTAATTCTCGTTTCATAATTAATAAGATGCATTTTACCACACTTTGTTTATTATCAATATTTGCACACACTTTGGATTTATTTGGATGTTTGATTGAAAGACTCGTCTATGGACGAGGCGTGTTGGGTGAACTCTCGGTTCTTCCCAACACGTAACCTGACCCCCGAACTCATGTTTTCTCTCTAAAAAAGGTTTTAATGTTTCCTCTTAAAACGGCGTGGCGACTCCTTCATTTTCACGAAAAAAACAAATTTTCGGGCGAGCGCACATTCAGTGGCGACTCTGCTGGGGAATATACTTGAAAACCTGTTTTTCAAGTGTTGAGTGGGTCAAGCTTTCATTTAATTGAACATCCAATATATCCATTTTGTGTGCATTATTTGATAATCATTTGTGGTTTATACATCTTGTTGATTATGAAACTTGTGAGCCCTTTGTAATTGTGGTCACTTGTTGTGCATTAGTATTTTGTGTTGCTCTTGCTATGGTGGAGCAGGGGCTGATTTGATGATTGCAGAGTTGCTGGTTCAGTGACCATCCAGGTCGTGCGACACCTTTGTCTCTAGATGTCCTGTGTCACGCGACAAAGGGTGGCCACTGAACAGAACATCAGAAGACTGGTTTGAGGGCAGTCCCTTGGATCAAGCGTGGCTCAATTGATTGTTGTTCCCTGTATCTCTTGTGTGAGGGTGTGTGTTTTCCTTTCTTTTTTCAAAATAAAGTAAAAAAATGATAAAAAAATCTTGTTTTTTGTAAATAAAGGAATATAGTCATCCGCACACTACATCACTTAGATTTAGAACCTTCGGGTGCGATTGACGGCATCGCGGACGACCATGAAATTCGCCTACGCTTGAGCGCTTGAAATCAAACCTAACCCCCTAGTGCGTTATAGGTGGCACCACACTAAACCTTACCCACGGTTGGTTTTTGATACAATGTTTTCATTACAACAAAATGAATTGTTTTGAAAAATAGCATAGGTCCTTATACCTTCCCCCAAAACCTCACACCTTGTGGGCATGTTGCCAAATGCAACATGATTTCACGTGGGGACATGTCACTCTCATGGCCTGTTCTAAACGAGAGATCATGCCGCATTGCCAACATGTATCGACGAGAGGTCATACCGGATTTTTCTTCGAAATTCTTCGAAAAGACCCGTTATGCTGCCCAAATTTCCTTAGAAATTTGGACAAACCTTTTCGTTCCATAAATATGTTAGGGTTTGGTTAGGTATCATTACCTATTATATGTTTCAAAACAAAGCATTTGGTGTATTTCGAACGTTGCGTCATTAGGTTTCCCCGAGGTATAGTTAGCATGAATAAAGGCTTATCCTTTCCCAACTGTATTTAGGATTTAAAAGACTAATTTATACTTGAACATAAATAAATTTGTGTTTGTGCGAGTCTGTCCCATTTCTTTTCCTCTCCCGTTACTCGAAATTTCCCTTCAAACACCTTATAAACCCATCTCTACACCTGCAGCTTCGGTGAGTTGGGTCCGCTCATCCGTTTCGGGAGGTCGTTTGGTCCGTGTGCAAGCAGTTTCAGTTGGTGAAGAATCAGAAATGGCCGGGAATGGAGATGTTTTTTCTGCTCAGTCCGCTGGAGGCTCAGTAACAATGGGTCAGACGAGTTTGAATGAGATGACTACAGAGGAGTTGAGGGCAACGTTGGAAGCTGCTTTAGCCCGAGAGCGCGAGGCCTGTCTGTTGCCTCAGAATACCAAGGCTCGTGAAGAGGAAGCTCATAACCGCTTTGTGGAGGCCATGAGAGCCAAAGGGATTGCGATACTTCGTCGAGAGGACGGTTCCTATGAGGAGATCACAGAAGACAACCATAATGAGATCGGATCCGCTTCACCTGCTCAGCCTATCCAGCCCAGTTACAATGCGATGCCTCCTCCAGTAAGCTATGCCTCACAACCCAATCAAGTGTCATCTCCTGGAATGTTTATGAGTGACCAAGGAAGGTTTATTCTCCCATCTCCCCAGGGGTGTAACCAGGTTATCCAGCAAGGTGCTAGCAAGAATGGTGGTCAAGCATCAAATTTCTTCGATCTCACTGCCTCCCCAAATCCCAATGTCCAAGCATCACAGTCTCAGTACGGACCGCAGTTTCAAGCAGGTTATCCCCATCCCCGATCCGAGTTTATCCCGACGGCTTCAGGCAGTCGGTATCGGCTTTCAGGAGATCAAATTTGTCAAGACAACATTCCAAGATACCAGCAGTTTCAGACCCAAGGCAGTGTCCCTCAACCAACTTTGTGTTCTACCCTTACTCAGCATTTATATGGCTCCACTCCGTATTCTTCCCCGTGTATCAGTACAGGTTTCTCTACTCTTGGTCAATTCAGAGGCCAGTCATCGCAGAACGGTTCCCAGAATCCTAGTGTGCCGTTTAACGGGTATGATGTGTATGGCAACAGAATCCCCAGTTCGGTTAACACGTTGGACAGTAATACCGGGATCCCCAGTACTTTTGGTCTCCCACCAGCAGCTTTGCCCATTGGACCTAATTCTGAATTCCCCATTCCTTCATCGACAGTGGCTCCCTCTATACCCCAGATTCCAGGTTTAGCTCCAGAAGTGACAGCTTTGTTGAAACAGATGCAGCAGCAAATTGATAAGTTGACCGTGGGTTCTAGTGGTCTTAAGGTTGTGGATCCCGCCCAAGTAACACCTTTGCCGCACAAGTTTAAAATGCCCAAAATGGATTTCGATGGTACCGCCTGTCCGAAAACTCATATTGATACGTATGTTATGACAATGGGAGCAATGGGTTGTACTCGCGAATTTATGGCGTCCCACTTCCATTTAACCTTGAAGGGATTAGCACTCACATGGTTCTTGGCTTTAAAGCAAGAGTGTCGCTCTACGTGGAATCAGATAACAGAAACCTTCTTGGAGAAGTACAAAGGTAACTTGGAATGGCGTACTACTCGAGATGATTTGGTGGGAACTATCCAGAAAGTTGATGAGTCAATTACAGAATTTTACAAACGGTGGAACGCCAAACTTAATGAGCTATCGGAGCCGATACCCCTCCAGGACCAAAAGGATATTTTCTTGTCATGTATTAAGCCAGCACTCAGAGAAGCCATCGGGAAAGGTTGGTACCCAGATCTACGAGAGATGGTAGGAATGGGAGCTAGGAGCGAAAACAGATTGTTCAATCAAACCCCAAGTGCAAACGTCGGTGGCAACAGTGGTAGTGGAGGATACCGATACCGAGCACCCACCCCTGTTTCAGCAACAGTGCCGAGGGGAAGGGAAATGACCAAAGACAACAGCATCAACAACCTACAGAGAGGAGGCAATAATGTACAGAATGCAGTGAGGTTTCAGCCTAAACCGCAGCCGAGATTTGATGATTTGGGTATGTCCACAGAGGATGTTTTTAACGGATTGCTTCGCACCGGTATGATCAAGCCATTGGAGAATTATAGTCCTGCTCGTCCTAATCCCCATATGGACACTAGCAAGTACTGCCGGTTTCACCAGTTCCCAGGACACACCACAAATTCCTGCGTTACCCTCAAAAAGATAATTCAAGGTTTGGTGGATGACAAGAAAATTGAGAAGTCTCCTCGCCCGAATGTGGTCAATAATCCTCTGCCAAACAACAACGTGAACCTTATTGACGGTGGGCAAGATTACTTTGTTAATGTAATAGAGTTTGAAAGGTCAATAGTTGGAAATGATAGCAATGGTTGTAATGAGAATGTGGCTGATGTAATCTCGTTTTCTTGTGAAATGAAAGATAATTTCTGTTATGTCTTGTATCTTGATGATTTATATGATTTGAATAATGCTGCTGATCTTGACGATTATGAAGAACATGTGGTTGCCAATAATACTATATCCTCCATGACTCCTAGAGAATCCCCGATTTCTCTAGAGGAACTCAGGATAGCGGCCAATGTAGAGGCTCCTTTGTCTATAAATGAGATAAGGCAGGCTGCATGGCCTTATAGCACTTGTCCTGTTCCAATTTCGCTAGCAGAGCTCAAGGAAGCCAGCAGGGAATTTGTAGTTGATGATCACCAAGATATTAATCTGTTGACTCGGTCAGGGAGAATGTTAGGAGTGAACAATCCAGATCCATCGGGGAAAGGTAAGGCAGTTGTGGTCCCTAATCCTCAGTCATCTCAGAATCTTTACAGCTCAGCAGGAGACGAAGAAGTTCGAGAAGACCCGATCCTAACACAGTTAAAGAGAACACAAGCCGACATCTCTTTATGGTCTTTACTCACATCCTCCTACCCTCACAAACTGAAGTTGGAAGAGGCCCTGTCCAAAACGAAAGTATCAGTCAATGCCACCCCAGACGAAGCATGTCAACTGATTGGGACTGCACAGTATGGAAACATCATTACTTTTACGGATCTCGACTTGCCTGCTTATGGTGCAAAGCATAATGAATCCCTACACATCACAGTGCCCTTGGAAGGACGGCGGATTCCACATGTGTTGATAGATAATGGGTCAGCTATGAATGTGCTCCCGGCCAAGATGATGAGTATGTTGGACATCAATGCGCAGAACCTTAGACCATCCAGTCAAACCATAAAAGCCTACGATTCCACGTCCAGGGCAGTATTGGGAATAGTTGCTTTAAATTTGATGTTTGGGGGTAAAGAGATGATGGTCGAATTTCAAGTTATCGATATTCCAGTCACTTTCTCAGCGCTATTGGGCAGACCTTGGATTCATGAGATTGGAGCTGTAGCCTCCACTCTTCACCAGTGCTTAAAATTTGTACAAGATGGGGTGCTGACAACGATTTATGGCGATAGTGTGATGATTGGGGAAACCAGCACCAATACCGTACCAGTGATGGAAATTAAACTTGTAGGGGAATTAGGGTCTTTGATACTAATGGTGCTTCCGGATATATGATTGAATCGTGTATAATCCACTTTCCGAATAAAGTATTTCGACCCTTATTGCCTGGGTTACACGAAATCCTTATTGGGATAAGACAATCACGCAATTTGTTTTCTAGGCAAAGAGAACAAATCAAAAACTAGAGAATTGTTTGCTTTCGTTATTGTTGTATCACTTGTGTTTTTCATGTGTGTACAACTGAGATCAATCCCTGTATATATACAGATGGAGAGGTATGAGTTAAAAGGTATAACCAAAAGACATGATTTTAGCCAAGAGATGTGACTATTCAGTTTGAACTGGCACCTGTTCAGGAACTGCTCGGCCGAGTCAAGGGACTCGCTCGGCCGAGCACACATGTCCATTTGAATTTAGCCAAGCTGCACGGCCGTGACTTATGAACTGCACGGCCGTGTTGTTCATACTGCTCGGCCGAGCAAGGCACATGCCTCGGCCGAGCATGACACTCCAGAAACTTGGCCAATCTGCTAAGCTCTGCTCGGCCGAGTCAAGGACTCTGCTCGGCCGAGCTCATCAGCAAAATGTGCTACCCTTTTAACTTTTACTTCTTTATCGAAGTTGACTTCGTTTTAGCTCAAACGAGTGTGTACTCCACACTTTCCCTTACTCGTATCCGAGTCTAATACGAATCACATTGATCTCTTAGTAAATCACCATTACAATAAAATAAGTTGATGATATAAAATCACCAACAAATCCCCTCCATTTTAATGTAATCCTTTGATTTACTAAACTTTTATAAATAACGAAACAAACGAATGCATAAATGAAAATGTCTTGCGATTGAATTTTCATCTTAGTATAATACACATTTCAAATACTCGAGAATCGGTGGTGTCGTAACGATTGAACCCGTCAACTCATATGAATACCTGAAGATACTATACACATAAGTTTAGTACAATTCTCTTTGTTTAATCTTGACACTTTACAAGCCATGTGTCCATATCCATTGGTGAACATATAGGAAGCCAAGTCCTAGCTTCTTGAAGCGGCAAAACTTCATGTTCATTAAGGTAGTTCCTTTAGTCTTGCACCCGCATTTGCAATTTTTCAAAGGAACTATTAAGAAGATATTCTTCAACCTAGGTTTACTTGCGGGTACGAACACATACCTTGGGAAAAATAATAACATGTGTTCCAATCTCCAAGCTGCGAGCTTTCCACATTGAATTCAAGCTTCTAACGTTGTATTAGAAGGGAATTGGGTATCTCACAATTAGAGGATTAAATGGACTTTAATCCCATTCCCATTGCGAGACTTATTTACCAAGTCTCTGGCTAACCCCTTCGTCAAGTGGTCGGCCAAATTTTGTTGCGACCGAACAAACTCAAGCGATATCACACCATTCATGATTAACTCCCGAATCATACTATGTCGACACCCAAGTGTCTAGACTTGCCATTATAAATCGACTATAGGCCCTAGCCAAGGTGGCGGCACTATCACAATGGATAGACATTGGTGATATCGGTTTTGGCCATAATGGAATCTCATATATCAAGTTCGAAGCCACTCCGCTTTCTTTTCCAAACAGCTACCAATGCTACAAACTCATATTCCATTGTAGAATGTGTAATACATGTCGCTTTTTGGAAGCCCAAGAAATGGCACCTCCTCCAAGCAAGAACACCCAACCACTAGTAGAAGATGAATCTTCTTGGTTGATCCAACTAGCATCGGTATAACCTTCTAATATAGAAGGATGTCCACTATAACACAAACCATAGTCCATAGTACCTTTTAAGTACTTGAACACCCTTGTTATAGCATGCCAATGCTGTCTACTAGGATTACTAGTGAACCTGCTCAATCTTCCAACCGCATAAGCAATATCGGGTCGAGTGCCCGTCATAGCATACATCAAGCGCAATGGCTTTTGAGTATTCGATTTGTGACACGGGTTTACCGATATTTGATACAAGTTTCTCGGTAGGGTCCATGGGAGTACTAACTTTAAAACAATTATCACAATTAAACCTCTTGAGAATTTTCTCAATATAATGAGATTGTGATATTGCAATTCCCTTGTTCATCCGTTTAATCTTTTATACCAAGAATTACATCGGCTTCTCCCATGTCCTTCATCGAAAACTTTGATGACAAAAACTTCTTAGTTTTATCAACTACATTTTGGTCGGTGCCAAAAATCAACATGTCATCTACATATAGACAGATGATTACACCTTTACCGGATTCATCAAATCGCTATATACACATTTGTCGGACCGATTTAATACAAAACCATTCGACAAAACAACCTCATCAAATTTTTGATGCCACTGCTTAGGTGCTTGCTTCAGCCCATACAATGACTTAATTAACTTACATACCTTATGCTCATTACCTGGCATAATAAATCCTTGAGGTTGCTTCATATACACTTCTTCTTCCAAATCACCATTTAAGAATCTTTGTTTTGACATCCATTTGATGGATCAATAGATTCGAATAGCCGCCAAAGCTATCGAAATCTAATAGTAGTGATACGAGCAACCGGTGCATAGGTATCGAAGTAATCGATCCCTTCCTTTTGTCTAAAGCCTTGGATTACCAATCGAGCTTTAAACTTGTCAATAGTTCCATCGACTTTCATCTTCTTTTTGAAAATCCATTTGCACCCCAAAGGTTTACGGCTGGTGGTAAATCGAGACAAGACCCATGTATTATTTTCCACAATAGAACCAATCTCATCATCGATGGCTTCTTTCCAAAAACCAGCGTCTCGAGATTTTATTGCTTCATCATAGGTTCTTGGATCCTCCTCTATACTATAACAGTAAGAGTATTGAGATTCAATTTGATCTCTTGATCCCTACCTCAATCAAATGATCATTCATTTGAAATTCAGCCGAAATACTTATCAATTCTTAACTTAATGGTGAATCAATATTCAACCAAAGCAAGTAGATCCGCATACTCACAACACATTATTAAATGCGTGGCTATGCATTTGAACAAACTCACAACGCATCTAATGATGGTGGCTATGTTCAAAATGGGATAATCTTACATTAAGAATTGAAAGCCTTTTGAAATATTACATTTTCCACCGAGCATGCCATTATGAGGAATTAACAACAACAGAGGAAGTCATATAAACAGAACTAGAGTTAACCGGAATTTTATTCAAATTCAACATAAACATCCCATTGTTATAATAACCAAATCCTACAAATACACCCGACTTCGATAAGATATACTTATCGGATTCATAAACTTGTTTATAACCACACTTGTTCAAGACAGGACCAGAAATTAAATTCTTACGAAGTTTAGGTACATATAAAACATTAAACAAAGAAATTGTTTTTCCCGAACTAAATTCCAATACCACACTTCCTCTTCCTTGAATAGGAGCGGAATGGTCATCACCCATGTAAAGGACTGATCCGTCTTCCATTGGTTCGTATGTCTTAAACCAACAACGATCCTTACAAACATGAGTTGTGGCACCGGAATCAATCCACCACGCAATAGCATCATCCTGCACATAAAATGCCTCAGAAATTGTTGAAACAGAATTTTTAATAAAACTGTTCCAACTATGTATTAAATTCTGACCTTGGTTTTGAGAATGGTCCTTAGACCCCTTTCCCGAACCACTTGTGCTTGCGCCGTTCTTGTTGTTTCCAACACGACAATCCTTCTTAAAGTGACCAGATTTGCCACACTTCCAACAAGCCAATTTAGGCTTCTTGTTGGAACCAGAACCATTGTCATTGAAACTACGTTTCTTTCCTTTGTTCTTGTTTCTACCATCATCAATCATATTGACCGATGGTCCACCAACTTCCTTTCCTTTGCCTTTGTCATTCTCTTGCGCCCTTAGAGATTCCTCTATGCGCAAGTGACTACCAAGTTGAACCAAAAATAGATCATCTTTACCATGTTTCAAAGTGTGTTTGAAATCCTTCCAGGAGGGAGGCAACTTATCAATCATACTTGAAACCGATATTGACTCATCCATCTTTAACCCATGTTGAGTATATTGTCCAAGGATTCTAAGGAGTTCATTGAATTGTTCCATGACAGGTCTAGAATCGACCATCGTGTAATTGTTAAAATTACTCACAAGGAACTTCTTACTAGAAGCATCCTCTGCCATGTACTTGGATTCAAGAGAATCCCATAACTCTTTAGCGAGACTCCTCATTTTGATAAATGTCAAATAAAGGATCGTACATACCGTTCAATATGTGTCCTCTGCGGATGTAGTCATCGTTCTCCCACTTCGATCTACGTCTTACGGCCTCCAAGTTATCCTCTTCAAGCAATTCTGGAATTGGAGTAGATAGAACATACACCACCTTTAATGTTGTCAAAAGGAAGTGCATCTTCTTTTGCCAACGTCTGAAATCTTGCCCTTCAAACTTGTCTAGCTTTCCAAACTTTGTTGTCATCTCCTTCACAGTACTTCCACCAGCCATGAGTATCACCAAATACTTTATTCGTTTGTAGGGGAATTAGGGTCTTTGATACTAATGGTGCTTCCGGATATATGATTGAATCGTGTATAATCCACTTTCCGAATAAAGTATTTCGACCCTTATTGCACAGGTTACACGAAATCCTTATTGGGATAAGACAATCACGCAATTTGTTTTCTAGGCAAAGAGAACAAATCAAAAACTAGAGAATTGTTTGCTTTCGTTATTGTTGTATCACTTGTGTTTTTCATGTGTGTACAACTGAGATCAATCCCTGTATATATACAGATGGAGAGGTATGAGTTAAAAGGTATAACCAAAAGACATGATTTTAGCCAAGAGATGTGACTATTCAGTTTGAACTGGCACCTGTTCAGGAACTGCTCGGCCGAGTCAAGGGACTCGCTCGGCCGAGCACACATGTCCATTTGAATTTAGCCAAGCTGCACGGCCGTGTCTTATGAACTGCACGGCCGTGTTGTTCATACTGCTCGGCCGAGCAAGGCACTTGCCTCGGCCGAGCATGACACTCCAGAAACTTGGCCAATCTGCTAAGCTCTGCTCGGCCGAGTCAAGGACTCTGCTCGGCCGAGCACATCAGCAAAATGTGCTACCCTTTAACTTTTACTTCTTTATCGAAGTTGACTTCGTTTTAGCTCAAACGAGTGTGTACTCCACACTTTCCCTTACTCGTATCCGAGTCTAATACGAATCACATTGATCTCTTAGTAAATCACCATTACAATAAAATAAGTTGATGATATAAAATCACCAACAAAACTCGATCAGGAGAACTTGATGCTTAGCGGTTTTACAATAGAGAAGCCTAAGGGGCAGGTCTGCACCATAGATTTGACGACATCTTCAGACAAGATTCCTCCTGTGTTGAAAATGATGAGAGGCATGAGCTATATCCCTGGACTGGGGCTGGGAAAACGTCAACAGGGACCATGTCACCTTATGATGCCAGAAGCCAAGAGGAATAAGCTAGGTCTCGGGTATGCTGTGACGAAAGAAGATAAGATGTATGACAAGACTGAAGCCTTTAAGGAAAGAATGACCTCAGTGGCCGGTAAGAAGTACAAAAAGCCTGAGATGCGCCCATACAGTTGGTCCCTGAATAAGCATTTTGTCAAAGAAGATGGAGATATGTTTGTTTGCCCAGAAGCGAGGTTGAGCCAAATGGGAGATCAAGTGAAACAGTTTGAAGAGTTTGTTTTGGATGAGCCCATGATATGCAAGATCCGCGGTGCTGACCCTGTGGATATTGATGGTGACTTGGCAGATTTGTTTAAAGAGCAGGGGCTGTCAGAGCCCAAGGAGCCGAGAGATTTGATTGACTTTTACTCTGATAGCGAGGTGGTGGCTATGATAGAATTTGAAAAGGAGCCAGTTGCAGAGCTAAGCATGTTGGAGACAGTGGCAGAGAGACCTCTACAAAATTGGACTTCGTTCCAAGGACCAATCGCTGACAGGGAGACTATGATTGGAAAACTTGGGCTCAAGCCTCGTCCTTGTCCTTCCGAGTCTAAATTTGTCCCTCGTGTCCTGAGTCGGTCTCCTGAATCTCTTGTTATTGAATTCGAGTCTTCCGATCGGTGTGATGTCCTCACGACAGAAGACCGTCTTCGAGTTGTAAACACTGTGTTTCCCTATGCTCTGAATAAAATGGTTGACCTTTCTGAGTATCCTGTGATTGCAAATCTAACAATTGAATGCTTAACAAGAAATAATCATCAAGATTTAAAAATAATTAAGCCTAATTCAATTGAAGATAATGCAGACTTAATAGACGAGCAAATTTTAGAAAATGATTCAAAGCAGGTTCTCGAACAAAAGGAAAGCCGGGCCCAAGCTGCCGACGAGATATTGACAACAATGAACCTGGGAACAGCCGAAGAACCCAAAGAAACACAGATTGGTAGCTTCTTCTCCGGAGATGAGCGGGTTGCCCTGGTTGAACTGCTTAAAGAATATATGGACGTCTTTGCTTGGTCTTATAAAGATATGCCTGGGCTGGATACTTCCATCGTAGAGCACCGAATTCCTCTAGATCCAGAAATTAAGCCGATCAAACAGAAGTTGAGGCGGATAAAACCGGAGTGGTCCTTGCAGGTGAAAGAAGAAATCGAAAAACTCCTACGGGTGGGCTTCATCAAGGTAATTGAATATCCGACTTGGTTGTCCAACATTGTGACAGTGACGAAAGCTAATGGAAAGGTTCGAGTCTGCGTAGATTTTCGAGATCTTAATAAGGCTAGTCCCAAAGATGACTTCCCTTTGCCCAATATTGATAAGCTAGTGGATGCAACCGCAAACTTTGAGGTCAAGTCCTTCGTTGATGGTTTCGCAGGTTACAATCAAATCAAAATGGCTGAGGAAGATCAGGGCAAGACAGCGTTTACAACTCCATGGGGTACTTATTGTTACACAGTAATGCCATTTGGTCTGAAGAATGCTGGGGCTACCTACTAGAGAGCTATCACTACCCTGTTTCACGACATGATCCACAAGGAGATTGAAGTGTACGTAGATGACATGATTATTCACTCGAAAGGGTCAGATGGACAGCATTTCATTGATTTGAGGAAATTCTTCAACAGACTTTGAGAGCATTCCATGAGGCTAAATCCCGCCAAGTGCACCTTTGGGGTTATTCGAGGTAAAGTCCTGGGGTACATGGTCACGGAGCGAGGCATCGAGGTAGATCCCAGAAAAGTCAAAGCGATCATCGAGATGAAGCCCCCCATAATTGTCTCTGAGGTAAATGGATTCATGGGTCATTTACAGTATATCAGTAGATTCATCAACCAGTTGACCTCTATATGTGAGCCAATCTTTAAGCTATTGAAGAAGAGTCAGGAAGTGGTTTGGAATGAGGAATGTCAACTAGCTTTCGAGAGAATTAAAGCTTACCTTGTTAACCCTCCTATCCTCTGCCCACCTCACGGAGACAAGCCTTTACTGCTATACTTGACGGTTATGGACACAGCCACTGGGGCTATGCTAGCACAAGAGAAGAAGGATTCAAAGATTGAGAACGCCATTTATTTCGTCAGTCGCAAATTCCAAGGGAGTGAGTTGAACTACTCTGCCCTCGAGAAGACATGCGTAGCGTTGGTTTGGGTAGTTGGAAAATTGAAGCACTATATGTTATCTCACACAGTGCACCTGGTTTCCAAGATGGACCCGATCAGATATTTGTTTTAGGGTGATAGAGGCAACATTTCCACCAAATTGGCGAAGTGGACCTTCTTTTTGGCTGAGTTTGATATCAAGTACGTGATCTAGAAGTCAATCAAGGGACAAGCTCTGGCAGATCAATTGGCTGATTTCCCGGTCTGAGAACCTCGAGGACCGGATCTCCAGTTTCCAGATGAAGGGATTCTTGCTATAGAAAGCGGTAACAGGTGGCAGTTGTTCTTTGATGGAGCAACTAACAAAAGAGGGAATGGCATCAGGATGGTACTCGTAGACCCGAACGATATGCATACCCCTATAGCTATCAAGCTGAATTTTTCAGTTACCAATAATGCGGCTGAGTATGAAGCTTGAATAGCTGGTCTAGAAGCTGCCCTAGAATGACATGTGGAAGAATTAGAAGTGTTCGGTGACTCCCAATTGATAATTAATCAGGCTGCCAACAAGTGGAAAATCATAGATCCATGTCTCCAGAAATACCATGCTTACATCGCAGAACTTGTTAGTCAATTCAAGGAAGTGTCATTCCAATTCCTACGACGAGACAAGAACAGATTTGCTGATGCCCTGGCCACTCTAGCTTCTTTGGTAGAAATCCCGGAAGGAAAGTCGATCAAACCATTCAGGGTCGGTAGGCGAGAGAGCCCTGCATACTGCTATGGAATAGAGGTCGAAACCGTCAATGAGCCGTGGTACAATCAGATTTTCCAATATCTCAAGCATGGTGAAGCATCTTTCCCTATTGTCAAAGAAGGAGATTTGAAAGGTATTCATGCCAAGAGCCTGCAAGCGTTGAAAAGGCTATCAGCTCAGTACGTCGTGCTCGGCAACGAATTATGGAAGAAAAGGGAAGGATGCCCTCTCCTGCTTTGTATCAGCAAGGAAAAAGCCCAAAGAGTAATGGAAGATGTTCATAACGGTGCCTGCGGACCTTATATGAACGCTCGATCCCTCATGCATAGCATCATTAGGCTGGGTTACTTCTGGATTACTATGGACACAGATTGCATCCAATTTGTGCAAACCTGTGATAAATGTCAGCGATTCTCCAACTTGAACCATATCCCTCCTCATGACCTCTATTGTATGACAACTCTGTGGCCCTTCGCAACATGGGGTATCGATGTCATTGGGAAGATAACTCCATCCGGGAGCAATGGGCACTCATTTGTTTTGGTTGCGGTGGATTACTTCACGAAGTGGGTAGAAGGCTGCGTCTTCTGAAAGTGCTCACGGCTAAGAAAGTGGCTTGCTTCATAAAAGAACAGATTTTTGCCGCTACGGAGTCCCAAATGAGATTATTTCCGACAATGGAACCCATTTCGAAGGAGAGCGATAGGTTACTCACTTGAATACGGGGTCAAGCGCCATAAATCTTCACCGTACAGGCCTCAGACGAATGGTGCTGTTGAATCCGCCAACAAGAATTTGGAAAGAATCATTAAGAAGATGGCCGAACGAGGAAGGGATTGGCCAGAGAAGCTACATTTAGCATTATGGGGCTACCGCACTTCTATTAGAACTGCCACCGGTGCAACCCCATACGCTCTGACTTACGGAATGGAGGCCGTCATGCCCATTGAGCTAGAGATTCCTTCCCTCAGGGTTTTGCTTGAAAATGAGGTGAACGAGATTGAATGACTCCAAAGTAGATATAATGAATTGGCTCTGCTGGATGAACGCAGATTAAAGGCCATGGAGCATAACAGGGCATATCAGAGAAGAATGGCCCGTGATTTTGATAAGAAAGTGAAGCCCAGGGACATCAAGGTTGGTGACTTGGTCCTTAAGATGAAGCCCTCAAATCAGTGCAGTGCGTTGGGTAAATGGGCACCTGTTTGGGTCGGACCGTTTCTAGTCAAGAAGATATTTTCCGGAGGAGCAATGCAGCTGACAGATTTGGATGGCAACCCATTTCTGCACCCCGTCAACGGCGACAAGTTGCGGAGGTACTATGTATGATCGAGTCTTTCCCCCTCTAAAAAAATAAATAAAAATAAAAAATAATATAAATAATATAAAAAAAGAAATGAAATGAAAATAAAGGCGCAACAAAATTGTCCCAGATGAGATTGAAAACCTCTCAAAAGGCAGTCCATGCAAAAATAAGGGACGCGCCCGGTGCTAAAGAATATACCCAGCTAGACCGAAAACCCTAAAAAGGGCGGTCTAGGTAAAAAACAGGGTTGCACCATGTCCCCCCTTCTATCTTCCCCTTTCTTAAACACAAAAGTTAATTGAGTCGAACTACGGAGACCTGAGCCCCTTAGTTCTCTTACAAAAGGGGAACGTAGGCAACCACTTGTGGTTCGGTCTAAAATTGCTGCAAAACCTCTTGTTCTGCTAAAATGTGTTTTGATTACAGTTCCAAAGCTTTTCAAAGTTTCATTTGGAGTTAATATTCTTGTTGATGAGTTCAAGCACGACCTACTTTTGACTCAAAGAGCCTGCTGCGAATAAAAGGAATAAATTTTCAACATCTATTTAAATGCATTAAGTAATCAAAGGATACTCGGTTTCCATACAAATAAATCCTACTCTCGAAATAAAAAAAAAAAAAAAAAAGAGTCTCCTATCTCTCAGAAAAGTGTCTAGAGATTCGTCCCCGCTCCCGAACTCGTTCCTCTGTCCTTCCTCTTCCTCGGTCCCCGGGAGGTCTTTGGCTTAGGAATGTCAAATAAATCGGTTTGAGCCCGTCCCAATTCTGGAATAACGCGTGTCGGTGGTTCAATCAGACCAGTCTCCCTCAAGCAGCCCTAGCAATCCTCTCCTGTCTCAATGCCTCCCTACGAGCCATCACCTCTGGATCATCCCTCAAAGCAGCCCTCCAGATCTCTTGCCTCTCATAGTCCTTAGCAGCATCGCTGGTAACATTGTCTGGGTTTCCTCGTGCCTCTATATCTCTGAGAGTCCGACTGGATGGATAGTCTGCTCCCAAGTATTCCCGGCGGCGAGTCTCTATAGCCAACTGCACGAGACTCTGATGCTCCTCATACCAATCCAGATACTCTGTGGTCAGAAATGTAAATCCTCTAGACTGCCGAAGGAGTACACGAGTGGGAAGAAAGCCCTCCAGAAAGGATCTGCTGAAAAACTGCAGAGCCTGGGGCTCGGTCATGGACATCGGAACAACATCAGTCACCAGTCTCTCCATCACAGCTCGGATAATCTGCTAAGGGTACCTATACTGTCTGCTCACCAATGATGGGATACAGAAAGAGGATACATGCAAACCAGGCAGCCGGACTACTACTGTCCATCCTGAATATCTCTCATGGTTTGTAATTTCCAGGTAGGGATCCAAAAGCTCAGATCAGTGGTCTCGTACCATGACAACCTCATCTGCCAACTATCAGCAACCTCGTCCCTCATCAGCCTGCGTGGCCGAGTCACCCAGGGCATTGCCGTCCGACCCTCTGGTAATGGCCCGATCAAGCGTAACCTCTCAAAGAACCACAGAGATAACAAGCCGGGGCTGCCTGCTCCCATGAGGTCCGATCCCCCTGCTAGCCTGTCAATGCCGTGGAAAGTCTCAGCCAACAACAGTGGTATAATGTCCATCTCTCCTGGCCAGATCGAATTTGACGAAAATCTGTACCCCGGTCACCCCTCATCTGCCTGACAATCCCCAACAACGCACTTGAGCAGACTCCAACATATCCGCAGAAATAGTAAGCCGATAGGGTGAACATCATGAACATATCCAGAGAGGTAGAAAGGTCAAACAGCTCAGGACGGGACAGATGTAACCTAGCCATCCGAGTCAAGTCTATAAACCCATCACCCAGAATCATAGGCAGCACCTGATCCGCAGGCAGAGATAAGAAGTCCGATAACTGCTCCTCAGCCGGCCGAGTGTCTCGTGGGAATGCTACAGTCACCGCCTTACCCAAGCCTGTCAATGCCCGAAAGTCTTCCATAGTTGGGGTCAGGTCATTGTATGACAAAGAGAACACATGACGCTTCGAATCCCAGAAGCAGGATGCAGCCCGAAGCAAATCCCGGTCAACCCTCCAATCTTTCAAGGACCAAATACAAGGCATACTGTACCGCTTGTCGATAACATTCCTATGTTGCCTCAGATGAAATCCCCAAATTTCGATGATGTCCCGATGAAACTGACACTCCCGAGAAGCAACCTCTTCGTTATAATGTTCCATTGCAGCAAAAAGTATCAGTTTTGACCAAAGGAATCGCTTATCTGCCAAATAAGGGTTGCTGGTTTTCTCTACTAAGAAGACAGTGTCTGCAAAATGAAGCCTGGACCGACTTTTAAAAGGGCTTGTTACGAGCATCCCTCAGTCGTGTGACACAATAAGCCAAACAGATATGACATGTCGGGCGACATACTTTGGCTGATAGTAGACATTGTGGAAAAGCCTGCAGTGGTTACCCCAGAGCATTTTCCAACTCGTCGTTGCCATAACACACCCCTTACCCTCATACACATACCCCTGAAAATACACGGGAGAGGACCCCTACTATACACACCTGTCCGAAACAATCCCAGAACCCCATGTAAAAACCTGACAAAGCTGACCTTTAACCCAACAATCGCATTTGCTTTCCCAGAACAGACAGACTCGCGCAAACCAAGCTAACATAAATTAATCTTTGCTAACAAGATAGGTTTATTTAGGCATAGCGCTGGGAGTTGTTGTTTTACCCTCGCAGGTACAATAATCAATTGAGTCTCAAAACTAGCCCTCACACCAAATTGAGAAAGAAAGAGAAAAACCAAAAGGCCTGTATCTGTGATAGCCCCCAAGCAGAGCTCAGCAAGACCAGCAGCCCCACAATCCCAAGAAAAGAAGCCAATTCCCCAGAAAGCAGAATCCCCGGCTTGACGAACAAATTCCCAGAGACCAGTAGCCTCGAGGCACAGGAAAGAAGCAAAGTCCCCAGTTTCCCAAGCAAAACCCAGGACACGAAAGAAAAGCGACAATCAACAAAGACCGTCCAACAGCAAAATCGGTAAAAGAACAACAAGCGAGCAGGAAAGAAGTAGCGTGAGACCCCTGGCAGCTACATTCATCAACAACAAAGCAAGAAAAGTGGTATGAGTCCCTTTGGCATCCACAAAGAGCAGAACAGAAAGCAGAGATAGCATGAGTCCCCTGGCAGCTATACTTATCAGCACAGAACAGAAGAAGTAGCGTGAGACCCCTGGAAGCTACGTTTATCCCCAACAGAGCAGAAAAGAGATAGCGTGAGACCCCCGGCAGCTATACTCATCCCCAAAGAAGAAGAGAAGTGGTATGAGACCCTCCAGGCATCCACGAAGAGAAGCGGCGTAGTGTGAGACCCTCCGACAACTACCACACGCATCGAGAAGAAGTGGTATGAGACCCTCAGGCATCCACGAAGAGAAGCAACGATAGTGTGAGACCCTCAGGCAACTACCACACATCGGAAGAAGTGGTATGAGACCCTCCGGCATCCACGAAGAGAAGCAACAGTAGTGTGAGACCCTCCGGCAACTACCCTGCATCAGAAGAAGTGGTATGAGACCCTCCGGCATCCACGAAGAGAAGCAGCAGTAGTGTGAGACCCTTCGGCAACTACCCTGCATTAGAGAAGTGGTATGTGACCCCTGGCATCCACAAAAGACCCGTTGCAGCATGAGACCCTCCGGTAGCTACAACTCGTCAACAGCGATAGCATGAGACCCTCCGGCAGCTACTCGCAAATACCAATTGCAGCATGAGACCCTCCGGCAGCTACAACCTGGTGTGAAAGGAAGCTACTACCCAACCGCAGTAATACCGACCCCGCAAGAAGTCACAGGTAAGCACAGCAAAGGTATGAAGACACATTTCTACCCCTTTCTTGCTTGTAATTAGTAATTTTCCGAACTACGATTTGGCTTGATTCCCTTGTTTAAGGGATACGTAGGAATCCTTTCTCAGAGAGGTCCAGCCATTAGACTCCCCGATTCACCCTTCTAGCCCGTTACCTTATCCCTCTATGCTCATTGGGATTGGGTCTTATTTTATCGACAACCCCACTTTTTCCAAAAGTGACGTTGCCGAGGGGCTCTGTAAGTACGCCAATCCAATTCGCAACCTTTTTTAGATGCATTTTAATGTAATAAAATTGCATTAAGGGGCGTTTTGGTAAATTCCCGGCCGATCCCGAGACTTCCGGAAATGTTTCATGAGTTTCCCGTGAAGGAAGTACCTTTTGGTACAATATTCATGCCAAAGGACCTCTTGGGAATAAAACCTGTTGGACCTTTTGGGTATTTTCTCGGAATGTTCCAGAAACTGGTTTTGGCGCCAAAAGCGGTTGGACCACCTTGTGTCACGCGACAGCTTGAGGCATGGAAAGTGGACGCGTAAGGTCGTGCGACACACTGAGGTCACCAAGCGAGGCCTATAAATAAGACCCTCCCCTCTCGGAAAAGGATCCCAGCTTGGAGGCTCTTGTTACTCTGCGAGAATTTGCACCGTAACGAAACTCCCAAACACAACCCTCTCTCTCTCCTACCTTCAACCTACCCAATTCCTTCCCATCCAAACCCCTTTCTCAAGCCATAGCACTTGGACCCCTTGCATCAATCCTTCCAGATCATAAGTGACGAATTGAAGGGTTCTGTATCTGACTAGATACAAGATTCGTGGAAGCATCAAGGGTAACGATTCTCCAACCTTCCTCTTCTCTCTCTCTCTTACTTAATTTCTCATAATTCTAGCATTTACTTCTGTTTGGATTCAGTAATCAGATCCTAGCTATCTGGATTAGTGAATCCCAATCGCAATCTCTCTATTTAATTTGAATAATTCATGCAATTGAGCTTCTATTGTTGAATATTTGATTGAACTTGGTGTTTGAACCCCAAGGGGGTGTGGATCTACCCATATCCACACTCCCGGGGTCGATTTGGTGTTGTTTCTGTGTTTCGTTTGTAATTTAGTTAATCAATTAGATCTGTATAGATTTCTGTTGATTTTGTGTTCATCCTGTTAAGTTTTACGAGATGGCTTATGTATGTCACGCGACACCTTCGTCTCCAAGTGATCCTGTGTCACGCGACATATATGGTCACTGGTACGACGTGTCATGCGACATGCATGACCTATTTGCAGAGACCTCTTTCCTTTGTAATCTGTTTTAGATCATTTGTATCAGGGATGTGGCCTCCCTAAATAATGGGCTCACAATCTGTAATTCTCGTTTCATAATTAATAAGATGCATTTTACCACACTTTGTTTATTATCAATATTTGCACACACTTTGGATTTATTTGGATGTTTGATTGAAAGACTCGTCTATGGACGAGGCGTGTTGGGTGAACTCTCGATTCTTCCCAACACGTAACCTGACCCCCGAACTCATGTTTTCTCTCTAAAAAAGGTTTTCAATGTTTCCTCTTAAAACGGCGTGGCGACTCCTTCATTTTCACGAAAAAAACAAATTTTCGGGCGAGTGCACATTCAAGTATTTGTTCTAAACCATCTTCTCTTATCCTAGGATCTAATAGTTTAGCTACTAAAAACAATGGGGGAATGTTCAAAAAATATTTAAGCCATTTTGTTCTCATCTTGCTAATACATTCACCTAAAATTGGACAATCTTTAAAATGCATAAATATATAACTAATTTTAGCGGCGTGTTCTATAACTAACGGTGAAGTGGGATAGTAAGAACCAGATAATTGTACGGTAGCATCTTTAAAAAACTTTTAAAATTTTCTTTAAATTATTACAAACATCCCATTGATGAGGCAATATTATAGTTGGATACTCTATTTGTTGAATAAACTGACACAATAGTTCACGTAAATCATAAGAGTCGGATAACATTTTATAAGTGGAATTCCACCGGTTTGGAACATCTAGGGAAAATCTTTTAGGTGGGATCTTGTTTATTTTAACAAAATCTAATCCACAATTTTGTTACACTATGATTTCTCATTATATAAGCAAGAACTTCCTTAATTGGGGATACATGTTCCTTTAAAGTTGATAAACCATCTTGTACACACAAATTTAAAATATGACATATGCACCTAACATGAAAAAATTTACCCCCAATGGATGGTTGACAAATATCAATGAGTGATGGTAGACTAGCAGTACTATTAGCAGCATTATAAAATCCAATTGAAAAAAATTTGTGAACTAATCCATATTCTTGTAAAACATTAGCAATTTTGCTACAAATATTTTGAGCATTATGAACAGTATCAAAAGATTTATATGCAATTAATCATTTTTGTAATTTCCAACTATTATCAACCCAATGACATGTAATTCCTATATAGCTATGAGTTTGCCAATGGTCACTCCATATATCGGCACATATTGACAATTTTTGGGGTAAATCTTTAAACGTATTAATTAAAGTTAATTTCCCTTGTAGATATTGGGCTTTAGTATCACGAGTACTTGTATTTTTATTAATTTCTTTAGCCGCGGGATTTAAACAAAGTTGTACCATATGAGACCATAATCTATCATTAGTAAAATTAAAGGGTAATCCTTTAGCAGCAGTATATTTTGCCATTTCTCTTCTATACATTGAATTATCAAATTTAAATAATTGCGAAGACGTACCTTGTGATGATCCCGTAAATCCTTGTAGTTGTGTTTGATCTTGGGCATCTCCAACTTGGTCGGGGTGTCTTGACGTCAAGTGTCTTTTAAATGTCCCATAACCACCTCCATGGGTAAAGGCAAAATTTTGAGTGCAATGGTTGCAAGAAACGGTGTATTGGTTGGTACCTTCAATTGGCACTTTTGAAAAGTGCACGGTCATGTTGTCCGACCTTCCCGTGGTTCGACCTCCTCGACCTCGACCTCGGATTTGAGTTTGACCACCCCCTCACATTTCACTTTGGGTTTGAGTGGTTTGAGTGTTACTCCCTTCGGTATGACCATGATCACCCATTGGAAATGTTGCATCAACTTCGTCATCGCTCAAATTAAGCGTTTCTTGTGGTAGTGGTTGTACATTAAGATTTTCCCAAATGGAATCATCTTGGGGGAAAAATGGATGCGTAGTTGATACACTCTTTCCCTTATCGCCACGGCCTCCACGAGATGAAGACATTTTTTTTTGGTGAAAAGATGAAATTATGTGAAAAAATGGAATTATGGAGACTTTGCAAGTTTGAGATAATATAGAGTATAATTGAGAGAGAGATTTGAGAGATTGAGATGAGAGAGAGATTTGAGAGATTGAGAGAGGAGAGAATGAGAGATTGAGAGAATGAGAGTAGTGAAAAAAATGAAGGGAGGGGGAGGGTTTTTATAGGTTTGAGAGAAAAAGAAAAAAAACATTTTAGGGACCAAAATAAAAAAAACCGTTTTAGGGACCAAAACGGTTAAGAAAATATTTTTTTTTACATTTTGGTCACTAAACAGTTAAAATGACCGTTATCTAACGGTCATTAAACAGGGACCGTCGGATCAAGAAATGGACGCACCAGATCGACTAGCCGTTGGCGGTTCACCGGCGGTTCCGGTTCATGAACCGGCGGTTTCGGTTCCGGTTCCTGAACCGGCAGTTCACCGGTTTTTGAATTAACGAACCTTAACCGGACCGGGAAATCGCCGATTCACCGGTTCAGGCGGTTTACGGTTCAGCCGGTCCGGTTTCCCTCTGGTTTTGAGCCGGTCCGGTTCGACCCACCGGTTCGGACCCGGTTGGGCATCTCTAGTTGGGGCTAGATTTGATCTTGACACAATCTCAGCACTTCTCTGTCAGTTTTCCGAAGCTACACCAGCCTCAAGACTCTCCCAACACAATGTCCATGGAAGAGTACCATCCCTACTACATCACCAAAATGTATCTTGAACAGCCAAATCTGCGAGACATGACCAAGTCACTCGTTGTTGAGATGGAACATGTGGAAGGATGGAAAGAAGCCTTCAAAGTACCTACCACCATGATTGCTAAGGATTATAGAAAGATGGAAGCTGTTGACCTCGACAGTGAACAACCCTCCATTCAAAAGGAGCTAAGTGACATCAAGACCCAGCTTGCCAATGCGGCTACTTGACAAATTGAAAATAATGATGCATGGTATAACTTGGAAGGATCCATCCAAGCCGGCAAAACAAAAATGCTAATCGAGGAACTCGAAGAAGTCAAAAGTGAACTCAAGGCTATGACTCAGAAATTCAATGCACATGAAGCTCATATAGAGGACGATGTTGATGAAAGAGTTAAGTACTGCCTCAGTGCTCTCTACCATGATCTTAAGGAACAAATGGAAGAAGACTACCACTCTCAGCACAACACTTATGTGCAATACTATGAGAACCGCATCTGAGACCTCTATGTTCAATTGACTAAACCAAGAAGAGGAAGGACCTACACCGACATTTGAAGGATCTCGCTCGGTAAGCTTTTTAGAAGCCTCCACAAAGATGGGATATTAGGCCTAATGGAGGGTTATCAACCTAAGAGGGAAGGACGAGCTCCACACCTTTATTGCTATTATCATCAGTGCCATGGCCACCACACAGACGATTGCTCAAATTTGAAGAATGCAGTCCAAGATTTGATTGACAGTGACACCATCAGAGTTGCCCCTAGCGGTGGCATAGTTTGGAAGAGTTAGAACAATGAAAGCTTTTTCCTTTTCACTCATTTTACTTTTACTTGTAAGAAAGACAAATAGTATTTTAGTTTCAGTTTAGATACTACTTGTCTAAGATTCCCATTTTGTGGACAAGAGTATCAGTTTTTCATAATAAGAGTTTAGTCATTATATCTTCTTAGCACTTCCGATTACTTGTTCAGTGGTTTCGAAATTGAGAAGGATAGCACCATTAACATCATCCAGACTTACAACGAGAATGACTACTCCAAAGCACTTTAGTTTTCTGGAAACCTTCCTGTTTTAAGAATGATGCAAGCAAAGGGGTACTTTCCTTGCTTGGGACTTGGCAAATACTTGCAAAGGGTAATAAAGCCACCACCTGCTCCCCAACCGCACACAAAGCATGGCCTAGGATATGTCCTTACCATTCATGATGAAAGTGAAGAAGAAGAGTGTACCCTTACTCAAATCAAGTGGGAAGGAAGCGCATACGAGAGGTCACCTTAGCTCAAGGACCAAAATCCACAACCTCGAACCATACGGAAGACGCTCAATGGCTATTTCCTTCGAGAATGGGAAGACATCCCATACTTCATCTTTCCAGAACCATGGACTGACGATGAAGGAAAGCGCCATCCGGGCTTCAAAATTTTCAAAGACTGCGGCGCTTCTTCAGATGAAACAGAACCCGTCCCACTAATCCTTAAATATTTGTGGGGTACAAAAGCTGAAGTGACCAATGAATTGGACTTTGTGTTGGGAGAAGACATCTTTGCGACAATTCGAGGAATCGGTGCCAACTAGAAGACGGCGGATCCATGAAATATCCAAGGGGACGCTCAACTATTGATTACACGAAGCTAATCCGAAATGTGATGAACCAATTCTCCATCAACTTTTTGGCTCCATTGCCGAGGAGGCGAAGATGCACACTTCGAGCCCAAATCCGTGGGCCGGCCCGCAAGCCCGCCGTCCGTAGCCTGCTAGCCCGTTGCCCGCCATCCAGCTCGTAAAGCCCAGCCCGTGTAGAAGGGCAGGCCGGATTCGGAAATTTGGCCACGGGCTGGGCCAAGCCCGTGGGCTTTTAGCCCCGTTAAGCACTGCCCGTCGAAGCACTGCCGATTGCTTAATTTCAGTTTTTTCTTTGAATTCATAATATACATTAATAAATCTAACTATTAACATATACAATCAGGTGGCTCAGTGGTTAAGTGCTTCCTATAACTCATAATGGCAGGGGTTCGACTCTCCTTACCTCCTTTCATTTTGTATTTCTGAAGAAAAAAAAAGCCCGTGGATCCGCCTACCCATTTAAACGGGCAAACGGAGCAGGGCGGGTACCAGTTATTCGGGCAGGCCGGAGCGGGCTTGGCCCGCGGACAGAGAGAGAACAGGCCGGGTAAGTTCGCCTACTCCGTGGGCTTGTCTTCGCTGGGCCGGGCCGACCCGTGTGGTCATCTTCACCGAGGACTTGTTGTGATTGAACAAGTTAATTTTGATAGTGTATGCTTGGTCGACGGTCTTTGATTCCTACTTTGGAGCCACTGAATGATGACATTGATAAACTAGGTTGTCATAAATTGGAATTAGAAGAGGGCAATCTCCTCAAAATAGACCTAGAATAGGAACTTTATCCCTCTGCCACCGGGGTAGAGGAGCAAAAATCCGAGATGGCAGAACCACTGGCTCAAACAATGCAGGAGTTCTTACATTCTAAGGTAGACACATCGGTGTCTTGTATAGTGCTGTCCAAAGCAGCAAAGAACCTAGAGGTCAAGGGTCATTATTTTGCTATATTACCAAATTATCAAGGACTTTCTTCTGAATACCATTTGACCTTTTTGAGAGATTATATGATGATAGTTTCACACTTCCCAAGCAAAGAGGGATTGACCGATGAACAAATTAGATTAAAATGCTTCCCCCATACCATGAAGGGGAATGCAAAGACTTGGTTGATGATGCTCACACCTAGGAGCATAAGCACATGGGATGAACTGCATGATGCATTTTTATGCAAATATTACCCACATCCCACATTGGCCACATTTAGACAGAAAATAATTTGCTTTACTCAAGAGATAGGAGAACCAAACTTTCTATGATGGCCTAAATCCTGTTAATCAGGCCATGGTTGAGAATGCAACGGGTCTCTTTTTAGGAGATAATACTCCACAAGAAACTCAAGATTTATTTGAGATGTTGAGAGATAATTTCCAACAAAAGAGTAATAGAGGGATAGTGAGGGTTGTGTACTAGTTTAGCACAAGTGATGAGATTTCTTGGCAGATAGCTCAATTAAATCAGAAACATGATATGTTAACTACACATGGTGCTTTTTCAACTACCAATGCTATTCATGATGCTTGTTCTATTTGTGGTTTACATAATCATACTACTAATTTTTGTCCTAGTTATGCACAATTTGTTCTTGATTAGAATAGGAATATGCATTTAATGGGTACAACCCAAGGCCTCCTCAAAATAACCCGTATAACAATACTTACAATCCTGGGTGGAAAAATTATCTCAATTTCTCATGTGGAGGTAATCAAGATAAACTAAATAAACCCCTACTCACTCCACTACCACAAGGGAAATTTGAGCAAAGGAAAGAGCCTTGGGAAGAGGCCATTGATAGGATGAGGTTGGAGCAGTAGTAGTCATCGAGGCATCATGATGCTGCAATAAAGAAGATGGAGATACAAATAGGTTAACTTCTTGAAGCCCTTCAAGGCCACAAACCCTAAACCATCCCAAGTCAAGGGTAACAAGCTATGGCCATATCCACCCTAATGAATGGCAAAGTGGTAGGTAAAGAGGTAATTTCTCTTTCATTTTCTCCATCTCCTCATATTCTTGAAAAAATACGGAAAAGAGTACAAATGGATTGGGGGAAAATCCAAAAGATAATTATACACCCCAAGCCATATGTACCACCGATGTCGTTTCCCGGTTGTTTGATAAGACACAAGTTAAAGCAACAAATGTCAGAGTTAATGGACATGATTTCCAAAGTTAGTATTAATCTCGCATTGTTGAAAGCTATTAAAAATATTCCTACCTATGCTATGTTTTTCAAAGAAATAAATTCTAAAAAACATAGGTATGTAAATGAAGAGAATTTGATCATGGGAGAGAGTGCTAGTGCCATAGTACAAAAAGACCTCCCACCTAAATAAAAGGATCTCAGAAATTTCACAATTTCTATTAATTTGGGGGGTTATAATAAGGTGAAGGCGATGTTGGAACTTGGTGCTAGAATCAATTTATTTCAATACTCCATGTACTTAAAATTAGGCTTATCTAAGTTGAAACCCACCACAGTGACCCTCCAACTTGCCGATCGTTCTATTAGACAACCTTTGGGCATTAAAGATAATGTGTTGGTCCATGTGGGGACTTCGATTGTCCCTGTTGACTTTGATGTTCTAGAGACTGAAATGGGGAGATGATGTGCCGAGAGTCACCTATTTTTCTTGAACGTCCGTTCATGGCCACAACTAATACTATAATAAATGTGGGAATGGGAAGTTGTTTGTCGGTGGCGGATGAGAGAGTTGAGGTCCCGGTAGATGATATGATGAAAAACCCCATGGATGATAAGTGGGATTCATGCAAGGTTGTGGATGAAATAGAGTGTTTACAAGAGCACCTATGGGAGGAGTGTTATAGTGTAAAGCTAGAGAATATGCTAAGTGATGGTGATAATTCTAGGGATAATGCGGACGTTTATGCTATGACTAGTGACATTAAAGCCGACGAAGAGTATTGGAGTGACAGACCGTATCACCCCCTATACCACTCCCACAAGGAGTCATTGTTACCATTAAAATCATTATTCCATCTAAAATCTAAACCTATTAATGCATGTGCACAATTTGAGAAGTGCTATTTTATTGATATATCTGATTCTTTCTTTAAATATATATCAAGATAATATCTCTGATAATTTTGCTGAGAATGTGGTTCTTGAATTTGTTGAGTTTGGGGGTAGACATCTCTCTGAGTTTGTAGTTTTATAGGGGAGTGTATATAGTGTCACCCTCAAAAAAATAAAAAAATAATATTTTTGTTCTTTTCATATTTTGGGTGTTGTCTATAATGATTTGAGCGTGCTTTAATTATGATTATATTGAAACATGTAAAGTATGATTGCTTAACCATTCACTTCCATAATATTTAATTTCTTGATCATTGTTACCAAATTAGAAGACCTTTATAGTATCACTTTGGCCTTCTCGGGGTCCCTAGAATATGTTTGCATGACTGTCAATAATACTTCAATTATGCTATTCGGGAAGCAATTTATGGCTATTTTCTTTGAACCCAATTTGTGAGCCTTTAACTTTCTTGTCACTTATAAAAAAATTCTCTAGAACCCCCTTTTGATATTTAAAAAGAATGGAATTTCTCACAAAGTGAGAGATTATATTAGAACGCCATTCGCCTTTATTTTGTATACTCCCTCCGTCCCATGATAATATATAAACTTTCATTTTTGGGCGTCTCACAATAATATATACTTTCCTAAAATGGAAAGGAATCTTTACTATTCCCTCCACTCATTCTCTCTCCTACATTATTTTAATACTCACATCACTATTATAATTTACTATTCTCTCCACTCATTCTCTCTCCTATTTTATTTTCACACTCACAACACTTTCAATATAATATTTTCTCCTTAATTCCCGTGCAAAACCCAAAAGTCTGTAAAAAGATGGGACGGAGGGAGTACACATTATCTTAACCTTAAACTCATACACTATTTCATCTCATTTTCTAGAAAATTGTGGGTTATGTTTGTGAAATTAAGGGTTCAGTGGAAAGAGGTAAACAAAAGAAAGAAAAAAGTTTATGTATTGTATTGAAAATAGGGGCTTGTGCAAAGTACTTAATGTATAGTATTCGTCGTAATCTATATATATGCAAAGAAAAGAAAAAAAAGAAAAGATGAAAAAAATATGAAAAGCCTTGCCCTCTCTTATGTTGAGGTGGAAAGTAACCAAAGGAAAGAAATAAAGGAGATCAACCCCTTTGTGTGAAAGTATTCATAATTCTAAGTTTGCGGGTTGAAACATTAGGTTGGCATGGGTGAGCGTAGAGGTACAGTCAAGTGAGGATATATGTTGAAAACTTTCTAGTTTCACTTGCTTTACTTCGTATGTCCTTTCCTTTATTTGCAACCTGAAATTACCCGATCCGGCGCGCGAACGAAATCTCGAAGCCGGGTGGCCCGTTGCTGTTTTTTGTAGAGTCACCACGCCATTTTGATTATGCCTAAAACATTGAGAAAAGGCCTATTTTTGTTTGTTTTGTTGTGTGATGAGATTTTTAAGTTCGGAGGTCAGGTTACGCCTCGGGAAGATATATTTGAGCTCACCCAAATCACCTCGTATATACGAGTCTTTCGATACCCTTTTTTATTTAACTGTTGTGTGTGTGTGTGTGTGTGCTTTTAAATAAAATGCATTAATAATTGAAAAGGACATTACGGGAATAGTAATAAACCTCTATCATAGATTAGACCTCCATAGTGCAATGAAAGGCCATGTGGGATCGTTTGTACGGTTTGGGTCTGCATGAATAGTAAATTTAACTACATTGTAAGCAGTAAATTTAAAGCAGTAAAGTATTTAAAGACTGAAATTAGAGCAGTATTTAAATATGCGGAAGGAGAACTCACCAATGTTGGTTGGGTTCTATCTCCCTAGGGTTTGTAGGAGGGATGTATTTGGTTGAGGGTGTTTAAAGAGGAGAGAGGTTTTGCCCTCACTAATGGAAAAATAGCCCCTAATTAACTCTCGATATCACACTCTGGGTTTCTAAAGAGGAGAGAAATTCTGCACTCACTCGGGCAGAACCTCCCCTAATTAGCACTCATTCACACTCGTTTGGACTCGCGGGTTTGGACCGGTTTGAGCCGTTTGGGTGTTTGGAGTTTGGCTTGGGATGAATAGGGCTGGAGGGACGTCAGGGGTCAATTGGGATGGACCGGGATCGGCCGGAATAACTTTGGGAGGACTTGAGTGCCTTGAGAGGGCTTTGGAGCGCCTCGGGAAGGCTCGGGGAGGCCTCGGGAAGGACCGAAAGAGGCCGGAATTGCTTATAAATGTGCCTGAAGGCTGGGGGGAGATAGGAGAAGGTTGAGGTGTAAATGAATAGGAGGGGAGCCTTCTATTTATAAGCCTCAAAAAACTGCAAAGTGGGTACGTACCTTTGTGCAATTACAATTTTTTGGTTTTCCTGAATTTCATGGAATATTGTGGACTTTGTGGGGATTTTGCAATGATGCTGGCGTGTTGACATAAGTGTCCGTCCGTACGGACACATCTTGCTTCACAAAGTGGTCCGTATGGACATGTATGCAAAATGACTTATTTTTTGAATTTTTGTTATTTCCTGCAAAGTCCTTGAGTTCCCTTTTATCCCTAAAAGGTCCTTCCTTGGTTTGGCTGGTCAGTTTGGACCTTTTAGACATTACGGGTCTTTGGGATCACGACTGTGTGAATCCTCGGTGTTTCCCGTATGCTCGGATGGAGAGCGGTCCGAATTGGGGTACTTACAGAAGCCTATTGGTGACGTCACTTATGAAGGAAGTGGGGTCATCGATAAAGATAAGGGTTCCGATCTGGACAGCTTGTTGGGAGAGAGAAGATGACCGTGTTGGTCAGATGGCTGGAATCGTGAGGATGTGGTGGTGTCTGAGGTGGCTAGCTTGGAGTCGCATGGCCGGGATCGTGAGGACGTGGTGGTGTCCTAAGGTGACCGCTTGGGTCGGATGGTGGACCACTTTGGTAGGATTCCTATGTATCCCGAATGGGAATCAAGCCTGATCGTAGTTCGTGTGTTAGGGCAATTTTGAGGGGCCTACCTGTGGGGAGCTATTTGTAGGGGTTCGTCCTAAGTTGAGACTATTCTGAGGCATCTCGGCCTGAGATAGTGAGGGCGTTGAGCTACCTCTAGTGGAGTTTGTCGCGTATGAGGATGTGGTGGCGCCTCTGACTGAGATAGAGTAGTGAGGGCGCGGAGCCGCCTCTGGCTGAGATAATAAGGGCGTGGAGCCGCCTCTGGCTGATATTGTGAGGGCATGGAGCCGCCTCTGGCAGAGATTGCGAGGGCGTGGAGCCGCTTTTGGCTAAGATTGTGAGGGCGTGGAGCCGCCTCTGGCTGAGATAGAGTAGTGAGGACGTGGTGGTGTCCTGAGTGAGATTTTTGGAAAGCGTTTGTGCCTTTGAGTCTGTCTTTGGAAGGCGTTTGTGTCTTTGGAGTCTTTGGACTTACGATGACGGTCGGGATTTGTTTTTGAAGGTATTTGTGCCTTGGGATTTGTGTCTTTGGGGATATGTATTTTTGTATGCGGGCTTACACGGATTGCCATTTGACTTTTGTTATTTGAGGGAAAGGGGTTTCGGGCTTACAATGGCTTGTCGGGAAATGATCCTTTGTACGGGATTACAATGAGCGATGTTTGTCTTTTGTCCATTGGGGATAGGGTGTTCGGGCTTCCAATGATGGCCAAAAAATAATTTTGCCACTTAGTTGGGGCGAGATCCGGGCTTACGGTGGCGGCCGGGATTTGTTTTGAAGGCGTTTGTGCCTTGGGATTTGGGGCTTTTGTTGTTTCCATGAAATTGATGTTGATTTGTTGAAATTGGATGTGTATGGATTGTGGGTATGTGATTTTTGTCAAAAAAATATGGGGTTTAGCTCTTATTTGTGAAAATAAAGTCCATCTCCTTGCATGCTTCGGTGACTTGTACCTTGGTGGTATTTTTGTATGTACATGGTTTTTTGTTGGAAAATTGCCATGTAAGGAACGGACTTTGTGAGAAATTGTGTGAAATGTGCCGTGTTTTTGTGACGGACTTTTTGTTGAAAATGTGTTGTGTAGGGACGGACCCTTTGTTGAAAATGTGTCATGTAGGGACGGACCCTTTGTTGTGAAAAATTGTATGTATAGGGACGGACCCTTGAAAAATTTGTAGTGTAGGAACGGACCCTTTGTGAAATGTGTTTATATATGTAGGGACGGACCCTTTGTGAAAAATGTGTATGTGTAGAGACGGACCCTTTGTGTGAAATTGTGTGCCGTGTTGGTACGGTCTTTTGTGTGAAATAATCGTGTTTTAGGACGAACTTTTGTGTTGTGAAATTGCCGTGTTTTGGGATGGACTTTTGTGTTGTGAATGATATGTGTCATCATTTTTGTTTTTGTGTAGAGTGTATAAATATTTGTTAAGTATCGTTATTGACGTACCTTTGCTTTGTGTTTACTGCGGGGACGAGGTGCCTTCGTCTGGGAAGGCAAAAAAGATGAAATCACGAGGGGTCCCTTAAGGCCGTGGTCGAGGTATGGAGGAGCATGCCTAATATCTCTGGGAGGGAGGTCTAGTCCTCGGAGGCTAGTTATTGATTACGGGAAATTTGAACGTGTTCGTTGAGAACACAGCAGGCGAGTGGTGGAGACCCCGGAAGAACAAAGGCATTTTTGGCCTTATTCGAGTATTGGTGGGATACCATGCATACCTTTCACTTCAGTGGGGAGGCGACGGTGACTCCCACGGATTTTGCCGCTATCACGGGTTTGTCCTTCAAGGAGAGTTGGTGAGATGGAGCGATCGGATGGCGAGGAGCGTCGGCCCAGGGCGATGGGCTTTGCGCCTTCGCCCCAAGTAAGGGCTTGGGCATGTTGTATCACGATGTGGAGGCGCGAATCACGGCCAACATTGGGGAGTACAGGCGAGGTCTGGGGGGGGGGGAGTGTCGGTGAAGCAGCTGGCACGCTCTTTTTTGTGGTTTGCTCTTTCCGAGACTTTATTCTCGAATCACTCTACCGGTGCTCTTTTCCCTACGCTTGAGAGTTTAGTAGATTTAGAGAGGGTGTGTGATATTGCCTGGGGAGAGGCGGGCTTGGGCGAGCTCTACTTCGCCTTGGATAAATTCAGTCGGGGCGCGATCAACTCCTTGGGGTGCTTCGACTTCGCCTTGGAGGTATGAGTTTACAGCTTTTGTAGCTTTGCATTTCATCATTTCTCCTTTTTTTTCTTTTTCTTTTTCTAAGCATTATCTACTTTTTATGGCAGGTGCAGTGCTACCAGATCTTCCAGTGTCAGGCGTGGGACCTACATGATGAGGTTATGATTGGGTATCCTGGCATATTGTGCTAGGTGCGCTCTCATCGAAGAGGAGGACTAGCGGGGAAGATCACTGTCATCTACGTGGATGTGTAGAGATTCCTAGAAAGGGGATAGCCCGGTTGGTTGTCAGTTGTACCCCTGATCGCGGTATGGCGAGGATAAGTTGGAGGGTGCCCCCTGGATGACGCGGCAGAGGAAGCTTCTGCAGGGCCTCACTTGCGACTTATGTACTTGGGGAGAGGGTCTTACGGCGGCTTGGTGCCGGTGTTCCTCCACTGCGCTTGAGGATCCGCCACTCCACATGATGAGCCCTACCGAGATGGACAAGCTGGAATTCGATAGGTACCGGGCCAGAGTGGACGCTAGGGAGTTTATCTGGAGGGCGAGGAGTATGAGGCCTTCGTCGGGCGGATCTTGCGAGGCCGCCTCGGGTGTTGGCAAGGAGAGGCGGAGCGGTTCGTCACGTCCTCATGATATTTCGGTGCTCGGGCCAGATTTCACCTATGTCCGCTGGAACTCTAGGAGGAGGGTGTCGGTGCCCATCTCGAAGCAGGTTCCTGTCGCCTACCGGGTTGATCCAGATGCTGCGGTGAGTTTATTTACACTTTTCCTTCTTGGCATATTGTCTTTTCCTTTGTTGATCATTTTTTATCTCTTTTTGTGAGTATTTTTTTCGTTAGTTGTGCGAGATCTCGGGGCGGAACGTTGACGTGATCACCCGCCGGTATCTGGGGTTGAGGGCTTTCACGAAGAAGCTCTTGAGGAAGATGTCCTGCGGGTCTTCGCAGAGTGCGGCGGCTTTCGAGCCAATGCCTTCGAGGAGGTCTGTAGATACTCCTTCTTCAAGGGATGAAGCGGACCCAAAGCCTGAGATGACAGCTCGGGAGCGGCATAGTTATGACGCAGGAACCTCTTCGGAGGGCGAAGGACGTGAACGCTTCATCAGCTCTTCCCTCCGTCCAGTGCACGGGGTGATGGTTCGTCCTCGCTTCCCTTTTTGATCCTTTTTCCGGCCTCACTTCTTTGGACTATCTGGAGTACTCGATCGAGGTGGGGTCAAGCTTTCCGATAATGAGGAGGTGACCGCCAGATTTACCGGGATGTAGGGGTTCCCGTCGGCGATGGTGATGGTGATGACTCAGAGTAGAACTCCCTTCTTTTTGTATCTGTAGAATAGCAAACATTTGTATGTATCAACAAAGTATTATGCTATGTAATGAATTATTTACTTGTAATTCCGTGGGGACTGGCCTAGGAATTGTTTTTATTTTTATTTTTTTGCACGTCGCATGAGCTTGGAAATACATTTGTGTTTAGTGTATGGGAAATTTGAGCTTGACTTTGGAAATTTTTTTAGCAGTCGGGTGCAAAATCCTGCTGCGGGCAGCGACTGTTTTGTGTTTTGCTGAAAATTTAGCTGGGGTGCAAAGAGGTCCGTACGAATCATTCTTGCATGCAAAGTGGTCCGTACGGACACTTCTTGATTTTGGAGAGGGGATAAGGTGTGGGCTCCTCCCAACTCCCGAGACCTATAAACTCGTGTCCCAGGATGGAGAGTCCCAAAATACCATTTTAAAAAAAAACTTTCCTTTACTTTAACTTGAAAAGCGTACAACTCATTTTCAAAATGATTTCAAAATAACCTCTCTACACGGAGGTGATATATAAACCGGTTTAAACCAAGCACACCATGTTTATACAAACTATACAACTGGAAAGCTTACAAAAGCCAACCGATAACAACCAAACTCAAGTTGAATTACAACACAATCCAACAGAAAACATGTTATGAAAGTTTTATATACAAAACCTTTCCCCAAAAGAATAACAACCAACAATCCCAACTCCCCATGGCAACACATACCCTGACAACCAAAAGATGTCCAAACTCCTGCCCTGGCCTCCTTTGATGCAGTCTTCTGTCTCAGCGGGATCTAAAAAAATAAAGGGAGAAGGGGTGAGATAAAATCTCAGCAAGCTATTATGTATGCAACAATATGCCATACAAGATGCAACACATAAACAGGTTGCTCAACATATATGCAACACAAAATAGGTTGCTCAATCACATTGGGAAAACAGTAAACACATTACGTTACCTTTCCCTTTACCTGTTTCCAGCTGAATCATATGTAGTACTACAGCGGGAGTCATATTCCTCTCATTTGGTGAGCTTTGCTAGTGCACATTCACCTCTTATACGACCCACTTATAGAGATCCATATAAGGCGACTCGCTATCTTATGTCATGAGTGCACATATCCATAGAATTTGAACCCCTCAATCCGTGGCTACGAAGGGGTGAAGCGGTACAAGTATTTGGACATCCAAGCACCTTATGAAATATCTTCTCATAAGTGGTTGCATTCCCTATACCCCCGAAGATCAACTGGTATACCATAATCAAGCACATTACAGATACTTGAAAATAAGTCCACCCAATGGGACATCAACATATATATAACATGAATGCTTGCAATTCATGTTGAACCATTGAAACGATTGCAACACGTATTTAACACTATGTGCACAATTAATTACGAATATGTAAACTCGTATGACACAAAGTAGATCACATAAGTCCTACACATTCATTACACAATATGTAAACTAGTAACGAGGATACTACTACTCTGTCCAAAACCAAGTAAATAGTGCACTACACATTTTAGGCACTAAAAGAACAAATAACACTCTATAGGTTATCACGTAAGGATACAATATCGTATAAGTAACCATACGCGTTCACAATACAATATTAAACACCTTCCGTTAAGGTTCCAAGTTCATTTACAAAGTTTTATAAACTTTGGTTCAAGTTTCACATGTGCCTCTCAAGCATTTTCAAGACATTATTTAAAGTCTTTCCCCTTATCCATTTGGACTAATTCAAGTTCCATTATGTAGTACTAAAGTTGTACTAGATTCAGGGTTTAAGAGTGTTCCATTTCATGTTGGTTAGACTAGGTTTTCAAGGCCTAGAAAAAGGTTCAAGGCTGCAGATTGAAAATGGTTCAAGTGTCGAAACTTGCCTTTCAAGCATTTTCACGCCACTATTTAAAGCACTTACCATTATCCATTTGGACCATTTCAAGTTTCATAATGTAGTACTAAAGTTGTACTAGACTCAGGGGTGAAGAGTGTTCCATTTCATGTTGGTTAGACTAGGTTTTCAAAGCCTAGAAAATGTTTCAAGGCTGCAGATTTTTTTCCAGCTGGGTTGAACATCGGCACCAGCGGCATCGGCAACTACAATATCACCTCATGTTCTTGGTCTAGCTCAAGCGAGGTTTACCCCAGGTCATCTTACAACAGTATAACCACAGATTTTGGCCAATACTATACTCCCTCCATACATATAACCCATCTATAACAAGTTCCAATTCCATTCAACCCATGTTATACCACCTTTGAATATCTTTATCTACCTACTCTTTTCAAAACGAATTCCCTCCTTTCTAAGACCAACTAACTAATTTCTTTTTATCAATAATCAGCTATATAGCAAGATTAACATCTTTAAACAGAGGATGAACAGTTATGTCAAAGAACCATAACAACTTACCAGAGTCAAAGAAAGATATAATCGGATAACTTGCTCTATTCACCTTCCTTTGCAATAATTCAAAGTAGGAATCAACAACCAAGCAATCTTTGATTTTCTGGGAATTTTGGAAGTTTAGTTAGGGTTTGGGAACCTTCAAGAACGTAAAATCCATGGAAGAAGGGCGAGGGAAGTTATTTTGCTTCTTAAAGAAGCTTAAAAGATATTTATATAACCCAATTTACAACGAAGCTCCTCCAAGATTGAAATTCCACGATCAACTACCTTAAACTTAGAATTACAACTAAGCTCCTCATACTTTCATAACACTTTCAATTTAAAATTTCAAGTATTACTACTTAACTACACAACTTTCCTTTATTTAGACATTATGTGATTAAATCACTATAACACCAAACTTCACGTAGTTCATCACAATTCTCAAAAATGAACACGTAATCAAATCAAATGCCAACAAATAAGGGATGAGATGCAATGCAACCCAACCCCACGTGCTTCAAGAGTGAGCAAAATGTGCCTAGGTTTAGGGTCGTGACACTCACTCCCCCTTAAATAAAATTTGTCCCGAATTTGGACTTCACTTACAGAATGATCAAACAAATCCGGATATTTACGTCTCATCTCGGATTCCAATTCCCAAGTAGCTTCCTCAATGGTGTGATTCTTCCAAGAACTTTCACCACGGGAATACTCTTGATGTACGCAATTCCGGACTGCCACTCTAGAATTCGCAAAGGTACCTCCACACATAAGTCATATCCGCCTGAACATCCTCAGGAGGAGAACTCAACACATGAGAGGAATCATAGCAGTTCTTCCTCAACATGGATACATGAAACACATCATGAAGAGAAGAAAGAGAGGGAGGTAGGGACAAACGATAGGCTAACACACCTACCTTCTCTAAAATCTCAAAAGGACCAACGAATCTAGGAGCCAATTTCCCTTTGTTGCCAAACCTCTTGATCCCCGTTCTTGGTGAGATCTTCAAGAATACCAAGTCACCAACCTGAAATGATAACTCCCTTCTTCTCGTGTCGGTATAGCTCTTCTGACGACTCTGGGCTGTCTTTAATCTATCACGGATCACTTTGATCTTCTCAGTTGAGTCTCTAACCAAGTCTGGACCCCAAAGTCTAGCCTCTCCAACCTCGTACCAACACATTGGGAACCTACATTTCCTCCCATACAGTACCTCATATGGTGCCATCTCAATGCTGGATTGGTAGCGGCAAATGGTCTTCCCAAGATAACTGGAAGTCCATCACATAAGCCCGTAACATATCCTCTAGAATCTGAATGGTCCTCTCTGTCTACCCGTCGGTTTGAGGATGAAATGTTGTCTTTGAAACTCAACTTAGACCCTAAGGCTTCATGAAAAGCCCTCCAAAACCGCGAGGTGAATCTTGGATCCCTATCGAAACAATGTTGTGGTACTCCATGTAATCTCACAATCTCATTGGATATACAAGCGGGCCAATCTCTCCAATGAATACTTGGTTGAAACTGGAAGAAAATGAGCTGATTTGGTCAATCTATCCACGATCACCCATATAGCATCCATCTTCCTCGGAGTAGGAGGCAATCCAGTCACGAAATCCATAAAAATGCCCTCCCACTTCCATTCTGGAATATCCAATGGCTGAAGTAATCCCGCTGGTCTACGATGCTCGGCTTTGATCCGTTGGCAAGTCAAACACTTTGTCTGAATTGCAATCTCCTTTTACATGCCATTCCACCAGTAACCCCTTTTCAGATCCTAATACATTTTGGTGCTTCCTGGATGAATAGCAAATCGGGACTTATGGCCATTCTCTAATACCTGCCTTCTGATCTCTGGGGAAGAAGGTACACAAATCATACCTTTGAAGGTTAGAATCCCATCCTTGTTCAATGAAAACTCCCCGAGACTTTCCATCTAGCAATTTCTCCACGATTTTCTTCAACTCATCATCATGCAATGAGCTTCCATAAGATCTCCATAAAGAGTAGGAAGCGCTCGACATTGGCAAACAACATATCACCTCTCACTTCCCGAGATACCAAGGACGATAAATGAGCCTTACGGCTAATAGCATCAACCACCACATTAGCTTTCGGGATGATAAGAAATGACACAATCATAATCCTTGAAGCTCCAACCAATGCCTCTGCATTTGTTTAGTTCCTTACGAGTAAGCAAGTACTTGAGGCTCTTATGATTTGTAAATATCTCAAATTTTGCCTCATACAAGTAGTGCTTCCACTTATGCAATGCAAACACAATAGTTGCTAACTCCATATCGTGGGTAGGATAATTCTACTCCATTGGTGATAACTTCCTCAAAGCATATGCAATTACCTTCCCATTAACATAAGTACACAACCCGATCCCTCTTTAGAAGCATCACTTGAAGATAACAAAGTTCTCACATGACCCTATGGAAGTGTAAAAATAGAAGGCGAAGTCAATCTCTTCTTCGGTTCGGTAAAAACCCGACTTCACGCTTAGCATCCCATATAAATGGTACATCCTTAGAGTTAATTTGGTCAACGGAGTTTACAATCCTCGAAAATCCCTAAATAAATCTTCGATAGTACCCCGCTAACCCAAGGAAACTACGAACCTCTGTCACGGTAGAAGGCTATTTCCGGTTGACTACGGCATCAATCTTTGAAGGATCCACTTTGCAATACCGATCTTGGATACCACGTGACCCAAGAAAAGAAATGCATTCCGGCCAAAACTCACATTTGCTGAACTTTGCAAACAAGCTTTCTCATGAAGCACGAATAAGACAATTCTCAAGTGCCTCTCGTGATCTTCCACGGATTTTGAGTATACCGAGGATATCATCAATAAAAACAACCACAAAGCTTGTCAAGATATGGCTTGAAGATCCTGTTCATCATATCCATAAAGGCTATTTGGTGCATTAGTCGACCCAAATGGCATAACAAGAAATTCATAATGACCGTACCTTGTTCTGAAAGCTGTTTTAGAAACATCATATGGCTTGATCTTCAACTGATGGTATCCGCTACGTAAATCTAACTTAGAATAAATAACGGAACCTTGGAGTTGATCAAATAAATCATCAATGTGAGGAAGAGGATAATTGTTCTTAATAGTAGCTTGATTCGGTAGTACGTAATCAATACCCAACCGTAAGGTACCATCCTTCTTCCTAACAAACAAAACTGGTGCTCCCCAGGGTGACACACTGGGACGAATAAAACCTCTGTCTAATAACTCCTGCAACTGAATTTTCAACTCTTTCAACTCAGCTAGAGCCATTCTGTAGGGTGCTTTAGAAATTGGTGAAGTACCCGGCAATAAATCAATACAAAATTCCACTTCTCTATCAGGAGGCATGGAATACTCAGTTGAGAATACATCACTGAACTCATTCACAATGGCTGGAACACAAGATAAATCGGGAGACTTCTTACCGAGTCTACCACATATGCCAAGTAACCCTCACATCCTTTAGATAACAACTTTCTAGCCTTTATTGCGAAATAACATGAATGCCAAATAAAGATTTATCGGCATCATATACAAATATAGGCACATCGAGTCATAGAAAAGGTGACTCGCTTTCGGTGACCGAGTCCACGAGGCATGACAAGCACTCGACCGGTCCATGCCTAAAATAACATCAAAATCATGAATTGGCAACTCTACCAAATCCACTTTGGGAATACATGCCCACATATAATCACCTCCACCGAGTCATGATAGATCAAAGAGGTTTTGAGGTGCTCTCCCACAAGAGTAGAAACTTCTAACACATAAGGTAACAACTTAGGCAACTTATGCAATGTAAATGCAAAATGAGATGCCACATAAGAATGAGACGATCCGGGGTCGATAAGAATACGAGCCACGACCTGAGATAGGGACAATACCTCTAATAGGCTGCAGTGGGATCTCTGTGCCTCTATCCAAAGCAAGCACTCTACCTTGGACTCTCTCTTTGGGTTTCCCCTCAACATCTCTCTTTACCCCACCTTTGGGCTGGTCACCGTGTGGTCTACCACCCATAGCTTGACCCTTCTTGAACTTAGGACAATCCTTTCTGAAGTGCCCCATCTCACCACAACTCATACACTTTCCTGCTTACTCCAACAAGCTGTCTTGAGTGCCCCACTTTCTTACACCAATTACAAATCGTGCCAAACTTGCTTGATCTGGTCGAGTAGAAAGCTGTTGTTCCTCCCTTATCCACTCCGGAAGTTGAAGATCTAGGCCGATTCTTGCTCGACTGAAATACGGCACGAAAACTTAGCCTTGCTCCCAGCTACCCTCAGTTACCTCGATGTTCCTCAATGTCATTTTCAATTCTGTAGGCCATATTTACGTCGCCTAGTAGTTAGGAAAATCATGTGTCAACAACTGCTTCCTGAACTCCAACCTGAGTCCCTTGACAAACCTGTAAACCCTCCTGCTCTGATCTGGTACAAGATGTGGACAATATATGGCTAACTCCGTAAATTTGGCAGAATACTGAGATACTGTCAATTCCCCCTGCTCAAACTTTAGGAACTCTACCTCTTTCTTGTCTTTGGTAATCACCGAAATGAAGTGCTCCTTGAATTTCCCAATAAAGTTATCCCAAGTCTGGGGCGTATGATCCCGTTCCCAGCTTTCCTTAAGGATTTGCCACCAATGCTCAGCAGGACCCTCTAGCTTGAACACTACACATCTAACCTTTTCTTCATCTGTGCTCTCCATTGCAACAAAGATTTTAGTCATGGCCTCCAACCATCTCTCAGCTATCAGTGGATCTGGATCTTCGTTGAAGCTTGGTGGAGACAATTTAATGAATTTCTCTAACCCCTATGTCGGCCTTGCCTCAGGTTGCTGCTGTGCTCTACCCTGAGCTGCCATATTCTGGAGGAATACCCGAAACATAGCCATCATCTCGGCATTCTGATCTCCCCCAGCACCCTGATCACCAATGTTCCCTTGCTCCCTCTGCTGGTCACCACTAGTCCCAGCCATTACAATGATCCCTGCATTAAACACTCGGCGTCAGAGATCACACACTCCCCCTTAGACTAGACATCTACCCTTGACTTCTAGCCAAAGCTCTGATACCAACTGTGGGCTCCTCCCAACTCCCGAGACCTATAAACTCGTGTCCCAGGATGGAGAGTCCCAAAATACCATTTAAAAAAAAAACTTTCCTTTACTTTAACTTGAAAAGCGTACAACTCATTTTCAAAATGATTTCAAAATAACCTCTCTACACGGAGGTGATATATAAACCTGTTTGCAACCACACACAACTTTGTTTATACAAGTGTACAACTGGAAAGCTTATACAAGCCAACCATATAACAAATCAAACTCAAGTTGAATTACAACACAATCCAACTGAAAACATGTTTATGAAAGTTTTATATACAAAACCTTTCCCCAAAAGAATAACAACCAACAATCAAAACTCCCCATGACAACACATACCCCAACAACCAAAAGATGTCCAAACTCCTGCCCCGGCCTCACTGGTCCGGTCTTCCTATCTCAGCGGGATCTAAAACAATAAAGGGAGAAGGGGTGATATAAAATCTCAGCAAGCTATTATGTATGCAACAATATGCCATACAAGATGCAACACATAAACATGTTGCTCAACAAATATGCAACACAAAATAAGTTGCTCAATCACATTGGGAAAACAGTAAACATGCTACGTTACCTTTCCCTTTACTGTTTCCATACGAATCATATGTAGTACTATAGCGGGAGTCATACTCCTCTCATTTGAGGTGAGCTGCTAATGCACATTCACCTCTTACTACGACCCCTTATAGAGATCCATATAAGGCTGCCTCGCTATCTTATGGCATGTTGCACATATCCATAGAACACTACAAGAAAAAGGACTATTTACGGCGGTTAAAATCCGCCATATATAAAACGCGCCCACGTAAATATTATATACGGCGGACATTCCGCCGTAAATAGTCCACCGTATAAAACCTCGCCGTAAATACTATATACGGCGATTATCCAGATTAATAAATACTATATCACGGCGGAAATACCACCGCCGTATATAAATGTAATACCATACGTATTTTTATGGCGTATTTGAGTAATCTTTATACGGCGGTAGGTGTAGCCATAAATAAGAGACGAGTCGTCCCGATACGTAGCAGTGGGTCCCAATTGCACCCCCACCGGGTTCCACTCGTCCCCCATAGAAGACGAGTTGTCCATTGCCCATTTTATACGGCGGATGTTTCTCACCAGTAAATGACAATAGGGACGAGTCGTCCACCATGGCACGAAGTCGTCCCCATTTGCACCCCCTCCTGGTTCCCTCGTCCCCCCTTTTGGCACGAGTCGTCTAGGCTTATTTACGGCGGATGAAGGGTTCCGCCGTAAATAAGCCTATTTTTTCCCCAGGCCTGTATAATTCACTTTCCCCAAAAATACGTTCACAAAAACCAAATTCAACACAGTACACACACTGAAATGCACACTTTGTATATAACCAAAAATACACTGAAATGCAATCAATGTTTACAATCTACATATTAACACAAAATTAATGTTGAATGTATCCAAACATAATAACCATTATACAAATAAGTTAGTTGTTGAATGTATCCAAAATTCAATCAATGTCTAAAATCCACAACTTTGAGAAATATATCACCATCTATTGATTACCGTCTTTTCCACGTTCCATTAAATAACGTTTCAAATCATCAATTTGTTGTTGTAGCTTGTTGTTGTAACTATTGTCGTTGCTCTTCATTTTGTCGGCGTTCCTCACGAAGTTGCCTTTCAAAATCTGCTCACGACGGATGCCACCGCCTCCCAATACAGTATGTACGAGAAGTTGGGGATTTACCAAACACCTTAGTTTTGTTAACACCGCCTCCCATACATCGCACTCTCCGTGGTCATCGGTGCCCATCATACCAACAAAAATCTTTTCACGCGTCATGGGAGAGTTTTGTTGCTCCTCTGGCGGCTCATCAATTGCATCATTAAGCGTTTTGTTTGTAACAAAAACAACATGTTCAATATAAATGTTTTAACTTTAATTAATATTATGAAAATGAAGTTAGAAATGAAAAAGTATTCTATAGAATAACAAAGCGAAACGAGAAAAGGTTGAAACTTTAACTTACAATCATTTGAGTGGTTTCTTGATCTGCAGTGTTTTGCCCGTGCGCGTAGCTATGAACAAGCTTACGCGATCAGTTTGGTAAACCCTTGTCGTCTCTCTACAATTTATAATAGAATCATTTGACCAAAAAAATATATTTATATACGATACAAAAAGAAACATTAATTGACAAGCGAGAACTAAATTGAACGATGACAAACCTCTTTTATGAGTTTGGGATGGGGCGTTTTTCCGGTCCGGTTCGGGCACGCTTGCTTTTCTCGATTCAATTTATTTGTTTACGATATTTCTGAAAAAAAAAAAAAAAGATAATATTAGTATTAATTTGACTACTTATATAAGACATTCACGATAATAGATTGAGATTAATTTGAAATATACCCGAGCCTTGTCCGTACCCCACATCGCAACAAGTGCGGCCCGTTGATCCGCAACGCACCCACGGGGTGGGTGAGCCAATGCGTCTTGGTCGGATTCATACATCTTATAAAAGCTGTTTCAAGCGAGTAGTATTCATGGCGAGTCATATAGCGATATAATATTCATAACAAAGTCATAAGCGAGGTAATATTCATAAGCTGAGTAATACTTATTATATGCTTGTCTCACACTGGTATTTCCGATCACGCCACGCTTTGCTTGGAAGAGAAAGATTCATAACCGGGTAATACTCCGGAGCGCATTTGTATTATCCTATATACACAATTCAACAAAGAAAAAAAAAATAATTGTTAGAGAATCATAAGACTTTTGACTACGTACTAGAGATTTATGTAAGAAATATGGATTACAACTTACCAGAACGTCATTCCATACGACATTTATGCACTCATGGTCCATCTGAGGCCACTCTTTAGTTAATGGGAAATGTTCCCCATTTCTAGCAAAAATTCCTATACGAGTAGCTAGTTTTGCCATATCCCCACCAGCGTTGACCATATTTATTCCATATTATATTCAATCTCTCTTTACCCCATTTCTTTGGTTGGTTTTGCCGGCCCTCTTCCTTATAGGGTTCGAGCCACGACACTGTTAATAAATTTTTCTTTGGCGGCATATACGTCATATGACAATTCGGTTATAGCACAAAAATTGGATAAACCCGAAGGTAAAGGACCCAAAAAAACAGGTCTTATAATATATGTATAAGACCTATAAATTTATTATAGGTCTTATGTATCTTATATAAGACCCTATAAAGCAACAACAACAACACTCAAAATTTTCTTTGGCGGCATATACGTCATATGACAATCCAGGAGATGAAAAATCATCAAAATCACGAGAATAGTAAATGATCCTAAAACCATTATTTAAGTACGATGCTATATATCATGGAGTTGAAGGCAGGAAGTATTTGGTGTGACCATGCCAATGGTAACACTTGCTAGTACACGAGTGTTTCTAAAACAAAAATTTGATGTGACTGACATGCACAATGGTAACAACTAACTAGTACTCCCTCCGTCCCAAAATCAATGACCAATTTTTTTTACAAATTTAGCTTTTGATATAACACCATAAAAAGTTAATAGCCCGACCTAACTTGAGGGACATCATAAGTTTTAACTCGGAATTGAATTCCAAATGAAAAACTTAAAATCCATTTGTAAAACTTTAACAGCCCGACCACTTGGCGAGAGCCCGAAAAGTGAGAACCGAGCAAACTAACTTGTTCATGATGGAGCAATAAAACCCTTGTAAAATTAGAAGCCGATATTTCGAAAGTGTCTCTGGCATAGAAGCAATAGTCATCGATTGGGTAGCTATAACGGCCCGGTTAATCGAGTTAACATCTTAGTAAACTTAAGCCCGATCTATCATTTCATTTTATATTGTTTAGTTTTGTTTCTTGCTCGGTCTACATCGATTAAAAGGGAAACATCCAACAACTTAGCACATATAATGCAAGCAACACCGAAAATTCCATAATTTACCTAAGGATACCAAAAAATATTATAAGCTGATCAATGTAAATATTTCCAGAAGCCGAGTGTAAAGGTTGGGAAGTCTCCCAAGATAAGCTGCGATAATTCTCCCTATAGGAATAGGGTTGAAAAGAGTTGAGAAACAGAAGAAATTCCCGAAAGGTTTGTGGGTTTGGGGTGCTAGAGGGTGATGTACTAGTGCAATGACATTCCATAAAGCATAAGAGCAGCGGCAATAACGGCCGGCAACCAATATATGGCGACAAGCAACAATGAAAACATAGAAGCAACAACCTAGGTTTCTATAAAGCATAATAACGGCGGCA